>PVIC010000193.1:24507-116290 GCA_004025085.1 Thryonomys swinderianus
AAAAAAAAAAAAAAAAAAAAAAGAAATTATTGTGCAAAGGCACTCAGATCTCTTGAGTTAATTTTTTATTGAAAACTCTGATCCAGAGTTCCTTAACTTTGTCATTATGACATTTTTGACCAAATAACTCCCCTTTGTGGGTGGGTCCTATGTATTATAGGGCATTAGCAGCATCCCTGGCCTCCACTCCCAGACTCCACCCATAGGACTCCCTGAGTTGTGATGATATAAATGTCACCAGACCTTGCTAGGCACCCCTGGGGGGCTATAAGCGATCCTGTTGGGACCCACGGCTCCAAAATGTTGGTCTAGTATAAAGGATGATTTGAGGGCCAAGTGCATCACAGCATCCGGGAACTTGTTAAGGATTCAGGGTCTCGGTCCCTACCCCAGTTCCAGAGTCAGGATCACTGTTCGACCAAGTCCTTGGACGAGTCCTGTACCCATTAGTGTTTGGGTATGCCAAGATTACATTGAATTTATATAAATGTGGAGATTTTGGTGCTGCTGTTAAGTGGGATGGAGGAAGCAATACTCTTGTGTCCTGTGTTTGGCTCGGTGCTGGTGACCACATGACGGTCACCTCTTGGTGACTGTCCCTCAGCTCCCAGGCAGAACAACAGTGTGAGGAGGACAGGCGGCTAAACAGGGAGCTCCTGCTCCTAGAAAATGGTTTTGCAACCAGGGAGAGATGACCTGTGACCCACTCTGATCATGTATCACATGAGTGAATAAATTCAGGATTCTTTGAAATGTTTAACCCGACACTGGCCCATGTATTGGATAATTAGTGGGGACAGTGTTACAGGACAGGGTTAAGTAAGGGATGTCATGCTTGCTCTGAAAACTACAAATTACTGCTGACTTCAGATGATTTACAGTCTGCTTTTCCACAGAGCCCCATATTAAAAAAGACCAGTCATGTAGGGGCAACTTTAGCCATAAGCATCAGGCATATTCAGACCCCTTTATCCCTACTGGGCACGATGTTCACCTGCATGACTCTGCCTTACAGCACCAGGTGCAGAAGGGCCACCACAGGGTGTAGATGCCAAGGCTCTTTCCTCTCTTCCTTGCCCAATGATGATAGATTTAATAGCTGCCAAAGTGGCCCTTCCCACTCGGAAGAAATACAGTGCAGGTGGCAGCCGTGAGCAGGGCCACATCGCCACGCACCCAGCAGCTGTGATGGTTCTCCACCGACTGAGGTGGTGTCTGCACACAGCAGGCCCCGCCCCGAGGCCACCCAGCTTGCCTAGTTTCGGAGACCGCCCCGCCTCTCCATCCTGGCCAGCTGGGAAGCGACCAGAGAGTGGCACACTCGCCGCTCCCAGATTCCCTGCCTGCAGGGAGCTGGGTCCAGCTGTGTGCCAGGGAGGGGAGGACCTGGGCCGCGGCGCCTGGGCTGAGGGGTCTCCAGAGCCCCTGCAGGAAGCCCGGGGGCTCTGCCCAGCTCATGGTGCCAGATCAACCCGCATGGACGGCTCAGGCCGCGTCATCTTCTTAGCACAGTCACTGCGCAAGTGAATGCCCAGCCTGTTCCGGGAACTAGAGGACTGTTCCGCGGTTAGAAGAGAGGAGGTCGGACCTCTGCGGAGCTTTCCATAGGAGACCTCAGTTTTTAGCAACTGTGAATCATGTAATACTCTGGAATGTAGAACATGACATCATTACTAATAGATGATATAATGTATTGCCGAGAGCTAATTTCACACAGGCATAGGGTGTTCTTTTTTAAATACTGAAGCAGCCTTCTGTGGATTCCCTGCCTAGATCCAGTTATCAAATTGTAATCTCTACATATGGGGAGCCGGGTGCCCCTGCCCCTGACTCTGTGGCTTTGCGACTTTACTTCCTCAGGGTTTGAATGCGGTATTTGACATCTTGGTGATAGGCAAATTCAATGTTCTGGAAGTCGTCCAGAAGGTTCTACGTAAGGACAAATCCTTAGAGGTAAGTGTGTACTTTGTCTCCAGCCCAGACATGGAAAATGTCAAGTACCTGCTGATTTCAAATGCCATTTTCCAAGTATTTCTTGTGGTTTCAAATTCTAATGTCACCAGCCCTTTAATGCACAGTGTTGAAATCATTAAGGCAGAATTGTTCACGTTGGTACCTGGCCTGGCCACACTTTGACTTGAAAGTCAAGGGCGACAGCAGGGCTTTGCTGTGTCTTTTCAGAATGTGGGCGCGCTCAGGAGCGGGGGCCTCCTCTTCCGGATGACCCTCCTGGCCTCGGGGGGCACTGGCATGCTCTACCTGCGCTGGAAAATCATGGGGACCGGCCCGCCGGCGTTCACTGAGGTGGACAACCCGGCCTCCTTTGCCGACAGCGTGTTGGTTAGGGTGAGTCCACGCCTCGCCCCTTCGGCTTGGAGTGTTGAGAGGGAGTGGCGCGGTCCTGGGCGCTCCAGCCTGGTGTCTGCAGGCTCCCGGGCCGCCGCCGATACCCAGGCCACAGGTCCAAGTCCTTTGTGACAGGTGGCAGCGTGTTTCATACCGCGTGCATCCTCGGTGCCCTTTAGATCACCCCTAGATTATGTGGCACACCCAGTACTATGCCTGCATGTTGCCTTATTCATGGGCATCGTGTAAGTACCCAGTGTACACCAAATTCAAGTTTTGCTTTTTGGAACTTTCTGGAATTTTTCTCCCAAATGTTTTTACTGCATACATACGTGATTGAAAATCCACCTGTTTTCCCTCTAATGAAAAGGAAGCAAAACTAGTTCCTCTTTTTTGTTGTTGTTTTTTGATTTTTGTAGTACAGAGACTCAAACGTAGGACATTATGCTAGGCAGGCAGGCATGGTGCCACTGAGCTATACCTCCCCAGCCCAAAAGCTAGTTCCTTCTGATTTTGGGTTCTTTGCCAGTCTTGATGAAATGCTCCTGACCCTTGTAGTGGCTAGATTATGACAAATGCAATCATGACAAAAGTCTAGCCACGTCAGGGCTCTTTTTTCATTTTTTACCCATTTTTCTAAAGGCTGTTGTAGCAAGGCACACATTCGCGGCCACACACACCGCAGAGACAGGAACCAGGAAGACAGCCTTGAAAGCCGGGTCTTAGGTTGTTAGGCAGGGAGGTGACCCCAGCCTCAGGTTTCCCAGGGCCCAGGCTAAAGGTGTGGATAAGTGAGTGCATCATAGCTTGGCCAGAAATGTAACAAATACACTGCCTGGTCTTGTGGTGCAGCTGTATTTTTAACATATTAAAATTTGATTTAATCAATTACAAATTGTTCCATACTCTTTAAGTACAAGCTGGTGATATTTTATTTCTTCCAGTTGCTATCCATGCAGAGCCCAGAAAAATGAAATTCAGAGAGATATATATCTATATAGATATACATATATATGTTCTTTCAAGTAAATGAGTGTTTGTTTTCCCTTTGACTGACAGGCCATAAACTATAATTACTACTATTCATTGAATGCCTGGCTGCTGCTGTGTCCCTGGTGGCTGTGTTTTGATTGGTCCATGGGCTGCATCCCCCTCATTAAGTCGGTTGGTGACTGGAGGGTAATTGCCCTGGCAGCACTCTGGGTCTGTCTGAGTGGCCTGATATGCCAAGCCCTGTGCTCTGAGGACAGCCACAAGAGAAGGTAAGAGGCGGTGCTGAACTTCACCTTCCGTCCCAGGGGCACCCGGGTTAATGCAGCACTGATCCTTGTAACGAGCCGTGGATGTGGTGATGAGGACGATGCTTCAGACGCGTCTCAGTGGTGATGATGCTCCCACCACTTGAAATCGAGTCTGCCCTCAGCTCCAGGGAAGGGAAGATGGAGGAGGGGCGGGGTGATAGCCCTATCTCCCGCCCGTCCTACAAGTAGCACTCGGAGATCCTTTTCCCTGTAGGTGGCAAAGAGCAATTTATGGAGAGTGTAATCGGTGTGTGTTATATCCAGTATTTTACATTCTTTTTAAAAACCTTGTGAATGCTATGGTGATTCCTTTTTTGTTGTTCAGTAAAAATCAAGCTGCTGTCCCAAAGAGACTACTACTTTCTCCACCCAAAAAAAAAAAAAAAAAAACTAAAAGGTTATTGAGAAAATAATTGGGGAAAACAAATGTCTTTCCTGAAAATGAAAACCATTTGAGGTAATTTCCCTTTAACATAAGCACTCATGGTATTAAATTAGTGATTTCTCAAAATAACTCTTAACTTCACCTGCATCTTAATTTAGTTGGCAGTTCTAAAGATCAGAAAGCTTCATGTGTAGTCAGTTTACAGCCATGTGAAGTGGGATTTTAAAAAGCACAGCACAAAGGGAGGGAGGGGCCGACCAAAATGGCCCGGCTGCTTCGCCAGTCACGTTGTAGGGCACATCAGGAATCGTCCACTGCCTCAAGTGCTCCGCGTTGATTTTCTTTGTGCTTGGCAGCTGGTGATGTAGGATCCAGAAGTAACATGAGTTTCCGTTTCAGATTCTGTAAAATTTAAACCACCTCAGTTTCCAAATTTGTAAGTTTAGGGGAAAGTTTCTCATGGAGCAATTGGGACCAATTCAGTACCTCCGTGGCTTGAGGCATGGAAAGGAATAAGTGAAATCTAAGGCCCACGAGTGTGGCCCTTTCCTTATGACGTGAGTCGTGTGATTTGTGAGTGCACCCCTCTGCTCTGTAGTACGAGCCTCAGCAGCACTTTATGTTTGATCCTATATTGCCAGCTAAACTCTCCTGGTGACTATTTTTCCCTGACAGTGGTACCTTTCCTCGATTGATAGCATGAAAAAAGAAAGGTCTTTACCCTTAATTCAGTAGTGCGTAGGATGCCCTTCTTGAAAAGCATGAAAATAGCTATTCGTCTAAGTACTTTTCACCTTCCAGAATACTTACTCTGGGCCTGGGATTCCTCGTGATCCCTTTTCTTCCTGCGAGTAACCTGTTCTTCCGCGTGGGCTTCGTGGTGGCGGAGCGCGTCCTCTACCTGCCCAGCGCCGGCTTCTGTGTGCTGCTGACCTTCGGCCTCGGGGCCCTCAGCAGACAGACCAAGAGGAAGGTACCCGCCCCGCGCGCCGCCCCGCCCCCGCGCGCCGCCCCGCCCCCGCCCCGCCCCCGCGGCCGCGCCGCTCCCTGCTGACGTTTGCCGTCTCTCTCTTCCGAAGAGACTCGTGTCGGCCTGCGTCCTGGGCGTCCTACTCCTCAACTCGCTGAGGTGCGCGGTTCGCAGCGGCGAGTGGCGCAGTGAAGACCAGCTTTTCAGAAGCGCCCTGTCCGTGTGTCCCCTCAACGCTAAGGTACCTTGGCTGCCAGACCTCTTTGACAAAGGTGTTGCCAGGAGGTGTGTGAGGGCTCCCGGCGGGGAGGAGGAAGGCTCGGCAGTGGGCAGTATTAGCATAAAAGCGTGACTACATGCACTACTTGGGTTTTCCTTTGTCATTTTCATTTTTTAACGATTTTAATGACATGATGAATTTAACATTCAACTTAGCCGAAATGATCCAGAGGAAATCCTAGAACCCTGACCGTATCCGTGAAGACTCCGCGGCGGAAGCGCCGCTCATGCTGTAGTCAGCCGTCAGCGGCAGGCTGGCTTCGGACGAGGCACAGACCTGACCCGCGGTGTACTCTGCCCCGGACCGCAGCGACGGCAAACAGGGTCTCCTCCTCAAATTATGGTGCACCCTGCACAGTAGTGCACATGTCTGTCACCTTGAGCCCACTGCTGGTGACTTCTTTTGTCAGATGAGGTACATGAATGTATAAACTTTAAAGTTGGCAGTGTTTTTTGTTAGGGAGGAATTTCTGTCTGGGTGGAATTTATTCATATATGTTTTGCTTACTTGTTTTGGGGACAGACCCTCATATTTTTGCTGAATCCAAGCTTTCCACTTAAGCAAGTTATATCTCTTTGGGAAGAACGAAGTTTTTTTGAACTTCCATCGTCCTTTTTTCTGAGAACAAAGAGTACCTGTCTGCTGAGTTGGATATAAAGCCCAAGAGAACCAAGACACCTTAGTATGTTCGGCACATGACAGGTGCTCGAGAGATGTTAGCTTGCAGAGGTTCGTTTTAGTTTTGATTCTGTGGTAAGTGGCAGGAAGGGAATTCTGTGTGCTTGAAACAGGGGCCGAGACCTTACATTAGAAAACTTTGCGGTAGGTATAGATCAGTGTTGTTAGACAAGGCCGCCTTTCTCTTAGGTCTTCTGGCTGGAGCTCCCTAGGATGCTTTGATGTGGTCTTCCTGCAGGGGAGATCGCTGGGTTTGCTCATTTCCGCTTTCTGCGGTTCAGGGAATTCAGCCATTTCAGGCAGAATTATGTAAATCAAACTAATAATGAATTGACTTCTCATCGGCAAAGGGTAGTATCTAAAAGATGCTGATGACTTTTACCATTTTTTTCTGCAACTAAAACACCTTGTTGCATTTTGTACTTAAGACCAACCAGAGTGGGTTCCCTTGAGCTTTATCTTTGATTGTCTGGATGATCAATTTATTTCATGCTACTAAAATAAATCACCTGTAATTTAGTTTTGTCGATGTTACTAGATTTGCTTATTTTTACTTTTCTGTGTTAATAACAGTCATTACCTGTTCTATTTATATCATTCTTTACCATAGAGAACTCGGGTCTCATAGAGGTGCTACAGTTAACCCCACTCCCTGCCTGCTAAGGACTTCAGAGAAAAGATAATTGTTTTATTTTTTCTAGATGGGAGAAACTGAGGCATACAGGTTAAGCTGCTGCTATTTCTGTGATCTGAGTGGCTAGAGATGCAGCTCTGCCTTGCTGTGCCCAAGTGGCACTTGTAAAGGGTGTGGGGGAACCAGGGATGCCCGGTGTGTGATTTCACACTTAGCAGGCTCAGCAGCACAGGGTCTGCACCGGTGGGCATGCACTGTTTTTAAAGGTATGAGTGTGCATTTCTTTTCTAACTTCAGGTGAACATATAGGACCTCATCTTCAAAGTAGACCTGCTGATAATAGTCCTTTTTCTTGAACCTTTTTCTGTGAAACTGTTCAATATTACCAATGTAGAGTTGAGTTTTGTGTTGGTTTTGTGCTTTTTTTTTTTCTGTTTGCATTATAAATTGAACTCTCATAAAATCACCTTTAAAAAAAAGCTAGGTGGATTTCAGGGATGAGATGTCACTGAGGAAACCATGTCCCTGCTTCCCCATTGTGCAGGACACACTGCCTCCCACTCAGCCGTCGCTGATAATGAGAGGGAGACGCGTGCCCCTCCCTAGCTCAGGCCCAATGTACAGAGCAGCACTGTGACCTCACATGGTCTTTCCTCTGTGTCCCCAGTTCCTCTTACTTGTCCATGTTTCTTTTTGTTAAAGACACCACTCAGGTCAGGGCACAGCCAGACAGTCTCGTTTTACCCTGACTACCTCTCTACATGTGCCATCTCCAGAGTCACATCCCGAGGTACTTGGGGTCACTGTATGAATTTTGAGGGACTCTATGTTATGTCTGTAATGTTTAACAAGAGAGGAGCCTGGGTACTCCGAGGCAAAGGCCCCAGCGAATGTAGCATCTTGGCAGGGTTAGGGACCTCAATGTCTATGTGCTGCTGACCAAACTGTCATCTGTATATTCAGGTTCATTACAACATTGGCAAAAATCTGGCTGATAAAGGCAACCAAACAGCAGCCATCCGATATTACCGCGAAGCAGTAAGGTACCGTGAACTCTTGTAGAAAAATATGATTTATATGCACGTAGTTTTCACTCTTTAAGATTACAAGTTCGTGGCCCTAATGATACCAACTTTGGGGGGAAACTTCTGAGCCATAACAGCCAGTTTGGTTTGTCTCTCAACTTCCAGATTAAATCCCAAGTATGTGCATGCCATGAATAATCTTGGGAATATCTTAAAGGAAAGGAATGAGCTACAAGAAGCAGAAGAGCTGTTATCTTTGGCTGTTCAAATACAGTAAGCATTTTTTTATAATTATGCCAGGCCCAAAGAAACAAGGCCCTGCCATTTTTCTAACGAGCCTTTCTTTTTCTTGTCTGTCATTTTCAAAAATGCTTTTCCAGGCCAGACTTTGCAGCTGCATGGATGAATCTAGGCATAGTGCAGAACAGTCTCAAGCGGTTCGAGGCAGCAGAGCAGAGTTACCGGACAGCCATCAGACACAGGAGGAAGTACCCAGACTGCTACTACAACCTTGGGCGACTGGTAAGGTCCGGTGCCCCAGGCTTGCAGGAGGAAAGACAGTGTTTCCCATTCATGAGAATAAAATGATAGTGCGGGGGTAATATCACCCCAGTGCTACTTGCTTTACAAAGTATTTTCACATATGGGTAACTCATTTGAAGGTAGCTGTGTGATTTCCTTAAATGAAATGTTGAATTAATCCTTAACTTGAATTAGTTAAGTTTAAGAGTTCACCAAAGCACTAAACTAAAAAGTACAGTAAATTAAACTTTAAAAATCTCTTCAGGGGCCGGAGATTTAACTCATTGGTTCTAGTTCCTGCCTAGCAAACACAAGGTCCTGAGTTTGATCCCCAGTAACCATATACCACAATACCAGGTATGGTGACTCATGCCTACCAGCAATAAGTATCACACACCACAGTGCTAGGGATGGTGGCTCACACATGTAATCCCAACACTCAGGAGACAGAGACAGGAGGATTGCTGAGTTCGAGGCCAGCCTGGGCTACATAGTGAGCTCAGGGCCAGGCAGAACTACAAGGTGAGACCCTATGTTAAAAAAAAAAAAAAATCTTTTCTGCCCAGAAAATCAATACTTCAGGGATAAATTCCTAATAGACATCAGTCTCTGATTTTAAGACAGGAATGGGAACTGAAATTTCACAGAAAACTTTGTTTGCCTTCCTTTAGGGACCAGATCTAACATCTGCAGGGGGCATCCTCCCCAGAAAGTTCTGGGAAGCATTTATTTGAAAGGGCTTTGGCATTACTTGGTAGCAGTAGAAAACAGCGTGGGCCATAATAGCCTCGTGTTTTTTTTCTTGTTAGTAGAATATTTGTAAAGATCTGCTTTTTCTTGCTTTCCTTGGCAAAGAAAATGATACTCTAATAGTAAAATTCTTTAAATGAAAATGATTGTATCCTCCTCTCAATCATCTCTTTAATTTCACTTCAAGGAATCAAGTGTATGTTCCTAATATATTTAAATTTGTTTCATGAAACAGTTTTGAAAAAAATTCGTTCCTCTAAGCTAAACTGGAAAATACTATACATAGTAAAATAGTTTTTTAAAAGACCTTTATATATAACTTTCCAGATTTCCCTAAGCTTAGCCCCATAGGTGGGATAACATTCTTATATTCTACACACATGCCTATTTATTCTCATTTTAACCTCCTGAAGTTTCTGTTTTATGAAATCCTCATGAATCAAAACCAGTAGTTTCCACAACTGATTTTTCATCCAGACAACCCCACCCTACAGAGATTTAGGGAGTCAAAAGCTCCACAGAAAAACCTATATTTCAAAAATAATAGTAACTTCCCCACATGACTCCAGGACCCCATCATTGGCCTTGTGTCTAGGAAGCCGCTCTGTCTGAACTTTGACCTGAAGATCGATCACATCAGAGCGAGAGGCCTATTTGGAGAGAGCAACCTGGAAAAAAGTTAACTGCTTTAAATTTATTAGAAAGCTCAGCCTCTGTCTTTACCGTGATGTGAATGCCTTTGGTCTTAACATCTTTGCATCCGGAATGAGCAGCCGTGGTTTTGTGAGCTGCAGACATAGAATTTTCCCAATGGAGGGAACAAGATGCCGAGCTGCGTGGTTATCGGATGGTGAAGACTGACCTTTCCCATGCTGCATGAGTCACTTTCAATGTGTGGGCGACACTTGTGTTGTAAAGTTAAAGTGATCTGTGTGTTTATGCAAAAACTATAAACTATGCTTTAGTTAAGAGATGCCAGTTGAAGACACCGTCTCTTGGAGCCCACTCCAGTGTGGAAAGCGGAGTTCTTTCTTCCCTGGCACTGACGAGGGGGCAGCAGCCATGCACCTGGCCCTGTAGAAGGACAAGCATTAGAGCAAGGAGGATCCAGCAGCTCGAGGCCCCTGCTGCCCAGTGTCAGCCTTCTCCAGAAGCACCGGGCCTTGCATGCCTTTCTCTCTTCTCTTACATTTCAAAAGTCTGTTTTAAGGGGCCGGAGGGTTAGCTCAGTGGTTCCGGCGCCTGCCTTGCAAGCACAAGGACCTGAGTTCGATCCCCGGTTACCACATAGAATGCCGGGCGTGGTGGCTCACGCCTGTAATCCCAGCACTCGGGAGGCAGAGACAGGAGGATTGCTGAGTTCGCGGCGGCTTGCCTGGGCGCCATAGTGAGCTCAGGGCCAGCCTGAACTACAAAGCGAGACCCTGTCTCCAAAAAAAAAAAAAGTCTGTTTTAAGATCGGGTTACATATTTTGATGCAGAAGCAGCTTTCTCTGTGAAACCGGAAGACCAGCAAAGCGCTGGAGGTGTTCTCCCTATAGGTTTTGTGGGAGAGGGCAGTAAAACCTCAGGCAAGTCCCTGGGATGTGGAAAATAGAGAATTAATGCTGAATGAAACTTCCGGAGAGTTACATCCAAAGAAAGGGACCGTGTGTTTATTGTGCAGTCTAGTCCTGGGGCTCATGACACTTTTACTTGGAACCTTGGTCTGTAGCACTGAACAGATCGAGACCTTGGTGTTGTTTCCTAATTATGCTACCCTGAATTAGTGTTCAGAGGCCCCTTGCACCTGTCCTGCCTGCCCTTTTAAGGGTTTTGCTCTCCTTTGTGGTTTAATTATCCAGCTTTGCCCCTTTGACAGCTTATAAGCATTAAAAGCTTCAACTTTAACAGCTCGAGCAACCTATTTATTTATTAGCAAATAAGAGGAACTTAATGACTTCAAGGTGTCTTTTGTAGAAACCACATTGTTGTTATAGGAAACAGAAATGTGTTTTGATTTCTGGACTCCAGATAGGAAGGTAATATGATGCAGTTCTCTTGAAAGAGGAAATTAGGAAGAGCTGGGGCCGGATTGGTGCTCCTGGACAGTCGTGGTGAGAACGGTGGCATCACTGGAGACAGTTCCTTATTCAGGACCTGATCGTGTTCGGCAGGGTGTGTTCAAGAGAAGAAAGAGCATAATGAGTATTTTAGATTGAGGTTTAATACAGGGAACTGGCCTTAACAATTACAAGAACACAATGGAAAGGGGCTAATGACACCGACATTCGTAATGAAAGGAAACTGCATAGTCTCGGCGGGAACAAACAGAAGAAGAGCTACTAGAACGGAAACGGTGGCCTTTGAAGGAGCTGCCGGTCCGTAAGAGGTCATGGCGAGGGACCGCTGCTCTAGCCCCAGGACTGGAGGAAAGGACAGAGTTACTTCCGAGACAGCCAGAGGAAGGAGGAGACAGTGAGGCTGGGTCAAGGGACTGCTCCTGCACACTTGACCCTGTGACACTTATTGTCAAAAATTTAACAAGGAACCAAATGGCAAAGGAACCTGGGAATTGTAGTTCACAGATTCCCAGCCCCACACCCCACAGCAGGGAATGGACGGATAGGAGAAGGACTAACAGACAAGGGACTTGTCCATTACCCATCTGCTTTGTGCTGGGTATTTCTTGTTAAATTACCATTTTTCTCTGTTTCCTATAAAGTGTGTATTCATTTTGTACACAAAAAAAAGGAAGTCTGTTACTTGATTTGACCTGTTGTTATTCTATAGTAAATAGTGATAACAGAGTAATAGTAGTAAATTTTAAAATACATGAAAAATTTTACTGTACTGTATAAATGAACTTATACTGGTTGTCATGGTGTGCTAGAACATCACCACAGATTTTGTCCAAGTGCCTCAAATATGTAACCCTTCCTGGCAACAACTGATTTGAGGGCTGGGGATTTAGTTTAACCACGTAGCAACTGCCTGTCAAGTGTGAGGTGTTAAGTTTGATCCCCTGTACAAAAAAAGAACGGACTTGAAGAATCTGTCAGATATCCAGTAAAGAGACACAATTTAGTGTTGCTATAATTAAGCATCCAAGTTATTTCAATTTTTTAGACTCTTTATATCACTAATGAAACTACAAGGTAAACTATTGTAAGCTGGTTTTCTGAGTCTGATGGAGAATTTGGACATTTTATCAGTGGATATTCAAAAATGTTTCCAAAATTCATTAACCCTTTTTTTGCATAGTATGCCCTCTGTTTGCTATGTGGGACATGGACATGGAACACATCGGAATGTTTCTGTTGTCTGTTAAGAATAGATACTCGACAGGAAGGAAGAAAGTAGAGTTTAACCGATAAATTGCCATCATTTAATCATTTGTACTTTTTGCAGAGTTAAAAGATGAGAGATCAAATGTGCATTTGAACAGAGTTCAAGGGGCTAGAGGGTCACTTGTTGAAGAACCCAGCACCTGCCCTCTGTGGCTTTTATTAACCATGCAGATGGAAAGCCAGCCACTTGGTATTGTTACCAGTGTTAGGCAGAATTGCCTCTCAAAAGAAAGCAGGGGATAATCTCTCTTTGCTGAATGAGGCATCCAGGCCCGAAATTGCCACCGATTGTACTTAACCATTGGAGAATTTTCAAGGAGTTTGTGAACTAGGTCTGGCGTATGCATATTTTCATAGTATTGGGTTTTGATATAGACAAGAAGAGGTTCCTGGGTGATTCTTCACACAGTACATTGAACACATGCAGCATTTAATCACATAAAATATTTATTTACTATTTTAAATGCATTGTTAAAGATGGAATATACAGAGACTTTCTAAAAAGAAAATACTGAACAATTCTTTTTCAGCCTAAAATATGATTTGATATCTGGAATCACCATATAGTAGGTTATCTAGTTAAAAGATCTCAGGCTTGAGACCTCCACCCTCAGCTCTCATTCCTAATTCTCCATTTCTACCTGGGTGACTTAGGGCAGGTATTTCCTTGTGCTTTAGTTGTTTCATCTGTAAAACGGGGTGATAATAGTAATACCCACTTCCTTGAGATTATTTTGAAAAGCAAATGGGTGGCATTGAAAAATTAGAAGATGCATAAAGAAAGGTTAGGTCACTTTTTTGTTTTACTTTTGTTGGGTTTTGTTCATAGTATCTTAAGTGAGCAAAAAAGCATAAAAATTGAGATACTGACTTTTTGGTTGTTTGTTTTCAGTACGCAGATCTGAACCGCCACGTGGACGCGTTGAACGCGTGGAGAAACGCTACCGTGCTGAAGCCCGAGCACAGCCTGGCTTGGAACAACATGATCATCCTCCTGGACAACACAGGTGCCACAGGGCTGGCCGGAGACTCGGAAAAGCCCGGGACTGGAGAGGAAGCGCCCTCTGCCCTGAGTTCAAATAAGTGCGATGAAGACTGCACTGTTGACTGTGCTCCTCTGGAGAGGGAGGTGTCCTTGAATAGATTGGGATCCAGACAGTGCGGAAAGTAGTACTGCATTTTAAGTTGGTGTAGCAGCGTCAGGGGCAGTACGTGAGCATTTCTCCTTTATCCACGGCCTGTTTCTCCAAGGCCTCCTCCCCACCCAGAGTGCCAGGGCACCGGCCCTAAGCAGAAATGCCTCTGGGTTGACGATCTGGAGGGAAGGTCTGAATTTTAGGCCCAGGCGCAGAGCACCAGGGACTCTTCTTTGAGATACACTATTGATGACTGGGTAGTTTGCTTTCCCTGCCCAGAGCAGACCAGCTAGAGGTTATTTTGCAGCCCAAGTTATTTCACAAAACCAACCGTCCTTTTGGAAATAATGGTGTTGCTATGGCTTAAGTCAGAGGTACCGAGCCGGCTGCATGGTGAGAGGAGGCAACAGGCCCTGGCTCTGAGGAAGACACAGAACATGTTCCTCCTCAGGGGAAGGCTCCGAAAGTGCAGTGTTACTGTGATACTCTGAGCGTGCAGGCTTCTCTTCTCCAGGGTGGGTACAGCTGGTGTGGGGGCGGATTAAAGCCAGGTGTAATGGGACTTCACTGAACTGAATCGAGAGCTGAACGTATGTTACGTCTGACTTGCGCTGAACTGCTGTGACCGTGTCCATGTGGGTGTGTTACGGCTTCCACGTGGGTCTTACCATGATTACATACAATGCCTGCCGCCGCTGCCCACGAGAGAGACACAGACGAGTACAGCACTCGCATGTTTTTGTTTTTCCTTCTTGTATCAAGGTAACTTAGCGCAGGCGGAGGCCGTGGGCAGAGAGGCCCTGGGCTTGATACCAGATGACCACTCCCTGATGTTCTCGCTGGCGAACGTGCTGGGGAAATCCCGGAAGTACAAGGTGTGTAGCCGCGGGCCGCGCCGGCCGCTGGCGGAAGGTGCCGTCCCGGTCAGGGCCGGGCTGGGGCCGTGGAAGCGGTGCAGGGCATCGGCGCGGCGCAGCTGGGGTGTTTGTCTCGGGGAGAAACCGCCAAAGGGGGGCGAGCGGCGTCAAGCTCAGGATCGTCCTCAGCAGAGCTCGGCGCTGCTCACACGGGGGAGGGGAAGAGGGGCCCCTGCCCGGGCCCACCCCGCCGGGTCCATCTGCGTGGCCTGTTCGCATGGACTGTGGGGAGTGGACAGTGGCCCGGCACGGCCCAGGGAGGGGAGGGCGGGTGTGTCTATTTCTGGGCGCGGTGGCGGGGTGACCGTGGGGTCCGCCTGTGTGCGGCACGATCTAGGGCCCCGCGTCAGGCTGCGCGGAGGACGCCGGGGAAGTGCTCGTCCGCCCAGGCTCAGTCCCGCACGTCGGGGTGCTTGGCCTGGGTTCCCGCAGGCCGGCAGCCTCCACGGCAGGCGCCCTTTCCTCCTCGCGCTCTGCCCCGTCCTCCCCCCGCCCCGAGAGCTGCCTCTGGCCTCCAGGGACCTGCTGGTCACTGCAGGGCTTTCCGCAGCTTCTGGACCATGCGGGGCTCAGCGAGGGCTGTCACAAGCCTGCAAACCTCAGGCAGCGAAGCGGGGAGTCGTCTTCGCTTCAAGCACAATACCTTCTTCTCTCTGTTTCATTCTTCTAGGAATCCGAAGCTTTATTCCTCAAGGCAATTAAAGCAAACCCAAACGTTGCAAGTTACCATGGGAATTTAGGTAAGGAAAGTTTCCAATTGGAATCTTAAAATTCAGTATACTGCCAAGGAAATGGGTGTATTTCTGTGCAGTCAGCATGGGCAGAGTCCAGGTATTTTCCTCACGGGTAGCCTAGCCCTGCTCCGGTACGGAAACGCACTTTCATAATAACATTTCAAAGACAGCTACGGGTTGTAACTGAGTGGCCAGGACTCCCCTGAGAATTGTGACTGGCGCTCGGTAGGGTTAGATCTCGTGTCTCGCTTCCGTGGGTGACGGGGCCTGTGACTGTAAGCTTCCCGTTAAGCCTCCTCCTGTGCACTCTCCCTCCTCCAGGGCCCCCCGCCCCCCTTCGGCCTGGTCCGTTCTATCCTAGGGTTTTCAGAGCGCACCCTGCAGGCCTTGGGACAGGTGGGCCTTGTGAAGGCTTCTCGCCCCAATCTCTTCCCAGCTGCCCCAAACCAGATCATCACAAGAGTCATGAAACATGAGTGGCTTTTCCTTCCCCTGTAGAACGCTAGCTTCCTTACAAAATCAAATTAACAATCAGGCTCGTCATATTAATAATTAGGCTTATCATAACTGTCACATTACAGTCAGGCTTTTCTTTACGAAAGGCTGGACTTGTGCCTAGCGAGGCCGCTGCGGGGTGCCGCGCCCCGGGTCACTCTGCGTGGCTCACTGGCAGCCAGAAGACACCTAAGACACTGTTCTCGGGACCCCTTGATGTGACCGGGTGCCCCCGAGCGACAGAAGAGCCCCGAGGAGGCCTGGCAGGGCTCAGCGCACAATCCCACAGTTCCTGCAGTGACAGGAAGTAGCATTCGCGGCACAGCCAGGACTTTGTCTAGCGCCGCTTTTGGGAAACTGCTGGCCAAGGTCCCGCTCTCGTCTTCGTCGCCATGAAATCTCCCTGCTCTTTCAGCCGTGCTCTATCATCGCTGGGGACATCTCGACCTGGCCAAGAGACACTACGAGATCTCCCTGCGGCTCGACCCCGCGGCAGCAGGCACCAAGGAGAACTACAGTCTGCTAAGAAGGAAGCTGGGGCAGAACCGGAAGCAGGACGGCTGATCCTCGACCTTCGCCCCGGGTGTCCAAGGCCTCGAGCATCGATAACCATGCACTTTCATTCAGCTGTTTAAAATTCTTTTCAGGTGTATGGTTTGCCTTTGTACGAAAGCAAAGACATGCAAAAAAGATTAAAGCACCAGCGAAATATTCTTGAATTCTTGATATGGTTTTTGCATCAAAACTGTATTTTTTCAAACAACTCAGATGTAATTCTAAAATCCCAAAAATGAAAGCTTTTTTACCTAAATAGAAAAAGTTATCCTGGGTGACTTTTACTAGCTTTAGGGATGTGAGTCTGTGTAGGGACCATTAACACTACTGAACCTCATTTGTGAGCCGGGCACAGTGACGTGTGCTCGTATTCCCACATGGGAGGCTGAAGCAGGAGGATCACAAGACCAAGTCCTATCTAGACAACGTAGGGAGATCCTATCTCAAAAACAACTAAAAAGGGCTGGGGATACAGCTCAGTGGTAGAGCACCCTGGATTCAATCCCTGGTACTGAAATAAGGGAAGACAACACCGGCTGGGCCAGGAAATGGCAGTCTTCTACAATTTATATAAGTATCAAATGTGTCTGTATATTAGCATTTTTATTTAATGATGACAGTAAATTAAGATTTGGGTTTTTTTTATCTTTTTACTTCATTTGTAAGGAAATATTTATTTGTTTATGTGTTGGGCAGGGCAAATAATAGAATAGTGATGGAGCAATCTACTGATACATTTGCTCCTCCACGGGGAGAAACTGACCCCTGCAGTATTTATTTGTATTCTCCGGCTCATGCAGTTTCCACATGCAGGAGCTTCATGTTCTACATGAAGTGCTACAAGTGAGAGGAAATCCCAGCCATGCTTTAGGCAAAAGCAGCCACCTGACGCCTCGTTTCTGTTCTATGCAGCGTTAAGAGGGCTACGAGTCTATGTGTGTTGTGTTGTTAATGTTTTCATCTACAAAGCGGTCTCCCATTTTGTTTACTGGAGCTACAGGCATCACTGACCAGAAAACGCAGGAGGTAATTTTCTCTCAAAAAGAGTCAAATTTGGAGACTTAGTGGAATGTGTAAGAACTGGGTTGTTTTTCCTATTTGATTTAATCACAATAATCACGTTTATGTGGTTTTTCTCTGTATGCTGTTGGCCTAATGATTTATGCAATCTCTGTAATTTCTTATGCAATAAAACCGTCACACAAACTGATGTGAAATGTCACTTTGTCTGACCAACTCACTTTTGCTAGCTCACAGCTTCTTCCCGGTCTGGGCCCCGTTCACGGATCTGTCTTAGAGTCAGCGACTTCGGAGCGCGGGCCGCATGGATGGGGCGGAGACGGCTGTGACGCTGCACGCGCCGGGCTCGATCTGTGCGCGGAGCTGGGAGTCAGCGCTCGCACCTGTGGCTGGGACACGTCGGAGAAGCCAGCGCTGCCTCTGGGACACGCCGATGGGACCCGCGTAGGGAGAAAGTTTCCAAGGCTCTGAGGAGCAGGGCCGTCTTCTTACGTAGGTTGTTGGGCCCTTTGCATGGCAGACAGTAGAGGCACTGTGTGCTTTGTTGACTTTTTCAAGAGAAATTTTCCTTATGAAAATGATACCCTTTGGAGAGTTCACTGTTTTTCTTCCAATAGTCCCTCGAGAGCCTTTTTCCCTCTGCCAGCAGTAAAACTCGAGCGTCAGATTCCGACGCGCGGACCTGGCCCCTGCCTGCCGACGAACTCCCTCTCCAGCGCCCCTTAGCTCTCGGGATCGCACTGCAGTCGTTTGTTTTCCTGAGAAACAGGCGTTGGTCTGGTCGGTGTTCCAGGCAGTCCCGGGTCTCTGCGGAGTCTGGAGGTGAGCGTGCTGCCCTCCGCTCTCCTCTGAAGGCGGCGGCTTCTTTGTTCCTTTAGTTTCCCGTCCAGCCGACCCACGGACTGAGTGGATGCCGTTTCCAGCTCTCCACACACCCTCAAGTGACAGTCAGCCTGACACATGAACAACTTCACTTATGACCGAAATTTTAGCTTTAACTTACGAACAAAATCTTTGAATTCCTACCCAGAGGCAAGCCACCCGGGCATCCACCTGGTCTCACTTTTAAAGAGGGCTTGAAGGAACCTGGCGGCCTCCTTTCCTGTGTGGGCCTAAGAGATCCTGGGCGAGGGCCCCTTTCAGGAGCCTGAGACCTGCCTGTGTGCAGGAGACCTCGGAGGCTGGGCAGAGGAGCCTGAGCCATCAGCTGACCGACCGGAGTTACAACCAGCCCTCGCCCACCGATTGAGTTCGTGAGGGAAGGGTCCGCCACGGCCGGTATCTTTAATGTTTTGACCCCTACGAGGCGGGAGTGGGTCGCTCCTGCCTCCCCTCCTCCGCAGTGCGCCTCACCCATCTGGAAGGCACTCTGTCTGCAGTGGTTATTTCCTGCTCTCCAGACGGGCCCAGGAGAAGCCCGCAGTGCCCAGGCGGGTTCTTTGGGGTCCCGGGTCTGTTTCATCCCTTAAGCATCTTCATATTTCCTTGGAGTCGCTGACTTAAGATGCACGCAGAGCGGAAGCAGGAGCCGTACAGACATCAAGCTGCGGGCATCGTGTCCCCTCCTGTTCAGCCGTGTGGATCTGGGGTCTTGGCTTGCTCCCTGTGGGAACCTGTTCACGAGCACTGTGTAAGCACGTCACTTACCTTCACAGTTGGGTCAATAATCTCCCTAAAGTGATGGGGATCTTTTGGCTCAATAGATCTGCAATCAATGATAGTTTGGATATTTTTTTTTTTATTTTTTGGCAGTACCAGGGATTCAACTCAGGTCCTGTGTTTCCAAAGTAAGCCTGGTGCCACTTGAGCTAAGTCCCCAGCCCCTGCTTGGATTTTTGTTAAAGGTTTGCTTTGGAGCAGACAGATCTGGCCTTGAATATGTTGCTGCCCTCATTCATTCAATAAATACTAGTTGCCCACTATGCGCCAGAGACCTCCAAGGCCCTGAGAATACAAACCTGAGTGGTAAACTGGCTCTGGCGCTACAGGCCTGTAATCCCAGCATTCTGGGAGGCCGAAGCAAGAGGATCCCAATTCAAGCCCAGCCTGGCAACTTAGTAGTTTCTTGAGATTCTGAAAGTATAAAATAAAAAGGTCAGGGCAGTAGCTCACTGTGAAGACCTGAGTTCAGTCTGAGTACCCCCCAAAAAAATAAACTGGAGTGGTTATGGTCCCTGACAGTCCAGTGCACCGTGGAGTCACCAGGGTTCAGAGAACAGATGGACACCGGCAATGTTCACTGTGTCTCCATGGCACTGAAGACACATGGCGTTGAAGACTCTCTTCGTGACCGTGAAGAGAGGCTGGATCTGACTGGGAGCGGGCGAGGGCGGCTCACGGAGTAGCAGCTTCTGAACCAAGAGCTGAGGGAAGGGAGTGGCTCTGGGCCAGCTGTTCACAGTCGGGGAAATTCTGCTCTTGGGCCTAATGATACCTTCATTCCAGCTGCTGCTAGAAATTGGACCCCACACAGGACAACACCTCTGCCAGGGCTCGTGGGCCACAGGTTCTTTATCCTAGGGCACTACAGGACTCCGTGCAGAGAGATTTCCATTTTGGCAAGATCGCTGTCTCTGACAGACAGGAACTGGAGAGGCAAAGAGGAGAACAGAACAGCAGGAGCTGCCAAGACACCTGGCAGGGAGAGGGAGCAGCCCGCGGTGAGAGCCAGCGACAGACAAAAATGTTCACTGGTGAGTTGCTGGTGATCAGGAGACGGGCCGAAGGAAAGGAACACTGTCAGAAACCTCATGATTCACACAGTTTGCTAGAAGCCATTACCAGGGAGAAGCCAACTCTGAACTGGTAACAGAAACGCTTTGGAAAGAAAAAGAGTGGGACCCCAAGTTAGGTGGAGTTTGGCCACACAAAAGAAAAAGGTACTGTGTGTAACAAGGTCTGATGGGAACTGACACCCCTACTCCCCCACTGCTCCCCTAGGTTTTAGTAGTCACAAGTTCAACCTTTCTTGTAGGGAGCAAGGAAAGGAGACATAACCAGAATCCCTGCAGTGGGTCCTGGTCTCCTGTGAGTCATGACAGCATGAAATAAAGAGCAAAGATAGTAATCGAGACTTTGGGAAGAAGCTAGGTTCTGTCCTGATCAATGTTGCTATGGGCAACAAAAAGTAAGGCACCCAGAGCTTGACACCGCTTATTGGGTTCACAGGGGGGAACATGACCTAGAAGGCGGTGATAAACTTAAATTGACAAGGATCTTATAATTGCAGGAAGTATCAGATGTCCTGGAGGTAGCAGTAATCCTAGGACCACGAGGATCTTAGCGAATAATTGCAGCACGTGCTCTCCAGAGCCCGTTTCAGCTGTCAGCCTCAGGATCACAGGTTTCCTGTTTGGCTGCATAGAATTCAAGTCTCGGCATTCTTGTTTCCTGCTTTGAATAAATAATCGCCTCTTGGAGCTGTATCACAGGGAGAACAGAAATACTAGGATCTGGCTTATACTACTGTCGAAGGATAAAATGAAAAGTTGTTCTTATTTGGCCTGGCACAACTTTGTAGTAGTTGTTTGATCTATGGAAGGGACCAAGATCCATTTCACCTTATAATCTCTTCATTTCCTGGCATTAGGGTAGCTTTATTTCCTTTACAAAGGTCCTGCGTGGAGAATAAGACACAATTACTCTAATCCAGTTTTAATATTACAGAGTCATCCACGACACTAACGCTGTCATGTAATTAGCTTCAATCGTGGTGAGTGGCATATTTGGCAGGGCACGCTACTCCTGTGAATTGTTACCATTATTCTCCTGTGTATGATTACAGATTTATTCCATAAGGGTGTGTGAATATGGTTTAAGAGTGTGATGAGTAAATTAGTTCACCGATTGGCTTAGTATAGTTCTGGATGCGGAAAATAGGAAGCCCTACCCTGAATGTGGGTGACACCACCCAAAAGGCTTGTAGTCAGATGGGATAAAAGAGAGAAGTAAGCTTGCTGTTGCTGCTGCTGCTGCTGCTGCTGCTGCTGCTGCTGCTGCTGCTGCTGCTGCTGCTGTCACTGCTATCTCCTGCCTGCCATGCCATGCCATGAACTGTGTCTCCTGCAAGCTTCTCCACCGTAACACTTGTCCTAGGAGCCAGCCAACTGTGGACCAAAACCTCTACAAATTTTGACCCAAATAAACCTTTCCTCTTTTAACTTGTGTAGGGCATGTTATCTTAGCAAAGAGAAAAGTAACTAAGATAGATTTTGGTACCAGAGAAGTGAGGTCATTGCTATAATGCTACCTAGCCATGTGGCTTAGGAGCCTTTGGGTGTGGCTTATGGGAAGTTTGGAAAGTTTTGGAGATGCCGGTTGAAGAACTAGCCCTGGGATGTTGTAACCCGAACTTGATGAGAGATTCTTGACATAGCTCAGAAGAGAAGAATGCTGGTAGAAACACAGCCAGTAAAGACAGGCCTCAGGAGGATTTGGTTAGAAACAAAGACTGCATTGGCTGCTGGACTCCAGACTAAGTGTGCTATACTTTAGCAGAAAATTTGTCTGCATTTTGCTCATGTACAGAAATTTTGCTGGAGCATTAGATTAAGTACAGTGAACTAATAAGTCTGGCAAAATAAATTTCAAAGCACCCTAGTGTTCGGGCACTGGGGACTTTTAGCCAGCCGTACCTTGAGAGTCAAGAGCAAACAGCCCAGCAGAGTGATTTAAAAAGCTTAGTTTGCCAAGAAAGGAAGCTCCAGTAAAGTTGTAGACTACGAAGATGGAGAAGAGGAAAACTTGGTCACCGAGAAGGAACAGGACAGTAGAAAAGATGGTCTGAGGACACCCCAAGAACCAGCAGGACCCCAGCATGTGCAGCCTCAAAATTGCCAAGGTGAAAGGCTGCTTTGAGGAGAGACCCCCAGAGCAACCTGTTCCGGGATGACGGCTGCACGGAGAACTCCTCTCTCTGGGTTGGGTTCCCAGTGCTCAGCAGCCCAGCGCCTGCAGCCAAGAGAGAAGGAAGCCCGGCTGCTGCTCTAGCTGGCAGCAGACCCTGGCACCAGCCATGTGGTGCTGATGTTAGG
Organism: Thryonomys swinderianus; assembly: GCA_004025085.1. Classification (NCBI taxonomy): domain Eukaryota; kingdom Metazoa; phylum Chordata; class Mammalia; order Rodentia; family Thryonomyidae; genus Thryonomys; species Thryonomys swinderianus. Next base: position 46,618 of record PVIC010000193.1, read on the forward strand.
TGCACGCAGAACGCAAGCGTTGTGGGGCCAGGAGGGCTCCCGGCTAGACTTCAGCAGTAGCCTGACAGGCCAGGCGGCGTGTCCCCGAGAGGGCAGTGTGTGAAGCTGACGTGCAGTGGAGACCCCGCAAGTTTGGAGGAGCCAGGAGCGTGGGTCATCTGAGCAAAATGCAGGGACGAAGCAGAGCAGCCCAAGAGAGAAGCCACGGAAGCTACGACCGACAGTGTGTAGAGGCAGAACCACTGGAGCCCTTTGGAATCACACCTTGCCACGGATCGCTGGGGATGCTGGGCATAAAGCTGCAGGGCTTAATAGCTGCCACCTGGCTTTTGGACTCGCTTCAGTGCCGCTCCTTTCTGTCCCCCTCGGAACAGGAATGTTTATCTTGGGCCATTGTATTTTGGAGGTGTTTCATTGTCTTTCATTCATCACAGGGCTCAAAGCTAAGAAGAGTTTGCTTTAAATGTCAGAGAAGACTCAGGACTTGAACTTTTAAGCGGTGCTGAAATTGCTCGGACTCTCGCAGCTCTTAGAGATGGCCGAAATGCTTTCTGCACAAAGGGATGCAGGTGAGTCTCGCGGGAGCCAGGGCTGAAGTGTTATGTCTTGTATGCAGATGTCCCGCCAAAGCCCCATGGGCTCGCAGGTGGAGCTTTTTGAAGGTGGCTTTATGTCGGTAGCGGTGGTGAATCTATGGCACATGTGTTATTTGTTTTCATTTAAGACAAAAGCTGTATGAGTTGAATGTCTGAATGAAAAGCTCCGTGCGCAGTCTAATTACAGCGCTGGCACTGTGAGATAAATAAGCGGGTTCGGGGTCGCAGTCGGGGCACTCATCGCTGCACGTTTGGGCATCACTGCTCTGTGGGTGCGAGTGCGGATGAGGGGTGTGTGGACGTCGACTAATGCTGCCATAACTGAGTTAGCCCACTACCTGGTTTAGCACAGTTCTGGAAGTAGAGGGCGGGAAGGCACACCCGGGCGTGAGTGACAGCCCCCGAAGGGCCCGAGGCCTGCACATTTGCTCCTGCTCCTTTGCCGCTTGTCTGCTCTGCCCCGGGCAGTTTTCTGCCCCTCGAAGCCCCTGCGCCACACCACCCTGCCTTGGAGACAGCCACTGTGGCCTGAAACTGCTATGCTGTGAGCTCCAATGCGCCTTTCCGCCTTTGGGTGTTGAGTATTTGTCTCAGCTACAGGAAAGCTAAGACAGCTGCACACGGTGATAACGCTGTGGTATAATTAGCTTTGATTATGGAAGGGAGGCATCTGACAGGTCATGTTACTTCTTCAAATTTTAACAATTGTTCCCCTGCACACAATACAGATTTATGCACCCCGGCTAATGAAGTTATCCCGTGTAGTGCTTGACTCTTGTCTTTATTATTCCTGAAATTATACATGGTGGGCAAGAATAAACCACTGCAACTAGAAAAGTTCACGTACTCTTAAAAAAAGATACAGCGTATCTTTTTATGGAGAAAAGGTCAGTGTTTGTTTATTTGTTTTTCTTGGGTCCCAGATGTTCACATCATCTTTTAAACATTAATTCCAGAAAGACCAAGGTTGAATTTAATGTAAGTGAACTGAACTTCACGAGGCTGGTTTTCTCTGCTTGTTAAATTCTTTGCCATGGAAATTGCTTAACCATGAGACCTGTTGCACCAAGTGGAATAACCTGACAGAAGAAAAAGGAAAAGAAAATGATCCTGCTGCTTTCAAATTTAACAATAAATTTTTAGAGCCAGGGTTAGGAATAGAAGTGAGAGGGCCGGAGATTTAGCTCAGTGGTTCCGGTGCCTGCCTCACAAGCGCAAGTCCCTGAGTTCGATCCTGGTAACCACATACAATTCTGGGCGTGGTGATTCACGCCCACCAGCCATCAATACCACATACCACAGTGCCGGGCATGGTGGCTCACGCCTGTAATCCCAGTACTTGGGAGGCAGAGGCAGGAGGATTGCTGAGTTCCAGGCTTGCCTGGGCTACATAGTGAGCTCAGGGCCAGCCTGAAGTATAAAGCAAAACCCTGTCTCAAAAAAAAAAAAAAAGAAGTGAGGAACCCCAGGATTCACAGGTTATATGCTACTGTCCATTTTCTACACACTTATTTTCTAAATTAGCCCAATTAGTAAAACCTATGTAGCAACTATGAAGACTTTTTATTGAGTTCATTATTGACTTACATAGGAAAAAAGATCAAAAACATAAATTCCAATTAAATAGTTATTATTGAGGACTCTGTACTGTGGCATGAAGTACCTAAAATATACCAAGGACATAAGCCTGAGCTCGTGACACTCGGATGATAGGAGACTACTCTACAAATTCAGTCCTTACAGATAGGAGAGGCAGGCATTGAAAAGAAGCCGGGGCCAGGCATCGTGGTGTAGCGATCAGGAGGCTGAGGCAGGAGGATCACTGCAAGGCCAGCCTGAGCTGTACAGTGAGTTCCAGGTCAGCGTGAACTACATAGTGAGACTCTGTCCCCAAAGAGAGAGTGAGACAGTAAAACAGGCAGACATTGGGGTTATATACAAAGTTTACAGGACGTGAGCAAAACGACACATAAAAATGCTTTCGACTTTCAGGGCACCCCGTCTCAGTGGCAGATACATCGCTGTCACTACCGGGAGAAAGAAACTGCAAAGACTCCAAAACCAAATAGGTACGGCTGTGTTTCAGGAAAACCTTATTTACAGCTCTGTAGTTTGAATTTCATCAGTTATTAATTTTCTTTTGAGAGCTATACAAATACCGTGGTAGGTTGGAAGTAGGCTGCAGGCTGGTTGGGGCCACAAGTGATGATTTTTTTCATGACTTACAAGAAGAATCTGATTTCTCAGTGTATGTGATAGTGCTGTTCAGGGCGGCTCCAGCTCTGTGTTTCTCACAGGGCCTTCGCTTTCTGTTTGTCCCCTACACTGACCACAGTTCCCCGAGGTACAGAAGAGCATCCCGTCGCCGCATGGTGTGTGCGGTGCCAGGGGCAGGCACAAGCGGACAAGGGAACGAGCCGGCCATGGTCTCAAAGCTTTTCACCTCCAAAACGCCCCCTGAAGGAAGGTCGCCCCCTGAAGGAAGGTCGCCAGGTAATGGTGTTAGGACGGGGGAGTTAAGAAGTGATTAGGTCAGCCCCACAAGGGGTTATGTGCTTGTGATCCCAGCGTTCTGGGAGGCTGAGGCAGGAGGATCGAGCAAGTGTGCAGCCAGCCCAGAGAACCTGGTGACTTAGTGGGACCCTGTCTCAGGATGTAAAGAAACAAAAGGAGTGGGGGAGTGCGGTGTTCTCACTGTGGAGGCCCTGGGTTTAGTCCCCGTCCCCACCCCCAGGTCCCCAGGTGATCAGACCGTCAGGGGTCAGGGGTCAGGGGTCAGGGCTCCGCCTCACGAGCAGGTTCGATGCCTACAGTAAGTCACTGTGAGCCTGCGTTAGCTGTGCACTCTCTTTTCTGCCATGGAAGCAGACAGCCGCCTCCCCCTCACCAGACACCAAAACTGCCACGGCGCCCTCTCGGACCCCAGCCTCCAGAACTTTGAGAAAGAAATTTCTGTTCTTCATAAATTACCCAAACCGGCCAGCCCTGGACAGACATGGGATAGTGTTATCGTGGGAGGGCTAAGCAAGCGCTCTAGGCTGAGCACGCAGCCAGCCCCCGTTTGCTCATTCTAAGCCTTGGCGTTGAAAAGCAACCATTTGTGGTGCTTTCTTTGAACATATGTGTGGCACTAAGGTGGTAGCCTGAAGGGATGGGTGGGTTGTAAAATGATAGAAGTGGATCAAAATAAGCAGATAAACAGCTGACTGGTGAGAATGCGTTACAGGAAGGGACTCAGCTGTCCTGCATACAGCCTAACAGACTTGGAGAGTAAACCCAGTTCCCAGAATCCTCCAGGGCAGATGGTTCCCCAGGAGCCACCTTCCAACCCCAAACTGGAAAGCCAAGACTTATCTAGACTGACCGTTTCCTTGAGAAATGCCAGGACTTGAACCCAGGGCCTCCCCCACACTATGCAATGGCTGCACTACAAGCCACTTTCTTAAATTTTATTTTGGGACAGTCTCACTAAGTTGCCTAGTCTGGGTTCAGACCTGTGACATTCCCGCCTCAGCCGCCAGGGACACCTGGAGTTAGAGGCACTGAGCCAGCGTCTCCAGCCTGTGCCTTTTCTTTATCGGGAGCGCCCCACGGTTGCCTTTGCTGAGCAGCCGTCCTCACACGGCCCCCGGCTAAGTGCATCCTCACCAAGGGCTGCAGGCCTGCAGAGTCACAGACCGCCTTCTTGGCTAGTCAAACCAGAACCCGCATTTTGAAACAAGATCCTCTGGCGATTTACATGCACATTAATGCCTGAGAGGCAGAACTAAATCCTCCACAGACTCCGGTTCTCACGCTGGAGCCAGACCCCACATTAGCTTCCCTCGTCACAGAGCTCCTCACTGCGTCCCGCCTGGACAGCCACTGGCCGAGGCCAGAGCGCGGTCTGAGAGCGCTTTCTTCAGTTCCCACACGGTGCTGGATTGACGCAGATTCCAAAAATGACTGAGTCATGCCTCCGTCCATGAACAATTCAGTTTGCAAACAAAAGCATTTGCCAAAACTTGAGTTCCTTCCATGAACTCCAAATTGGGCGACAATACAACTGTCAACTGTGGTCATCTTCCCCAGAATCGTGGAACAAATTATATTTGTGAACTGAGGTTCCACTGTACTTAAAACTCAGCTTTTTTTCTTTTTTTTTTTGTTTTTGTTTTTGACAGTTAAACTGAAAACTTCATGTCACAGAGCTGGGTCTCTGTCGGATTGAATTTTCCCAGCCTCACCTGACCACTGCCTCTCATTTTCCTTTATGAGAAGGAAAGTTCTTTTGTTTTTTTGAGTCAGGATCTCACTATATAGTTCAGGGTGGCCTTGAACTCACTACATAGGCATGCCAGAATATCAGGTGAGCACTAAAAAGCCCCATGTCTATCAGAACAATTACTGACCCTTCGACTTCTGTGCATGAGCACACTCCCTCCGAAAAGAAAAAAAAAAAAAACAAAAATATAAGCATTCTTTCTTTGAAAAGCTAAGATTACTGCTACCCTTTATAACATTAATGACAAAAATATATGCTAGACAAGGTTTCTGTACATTTTAATTTAATCACAGAAAGAGCCCAAGACAAGAAAGAACTCTATCAAAGTTAGTGGTTGATGAATATGATCTTTCTGATTTCTTCTGGAATTGTACATCTGTTCAAAACAAAACCACATCAGCATGGAAGTGCCTGAATTAAAAACCAGATTATAAAAATAAAATTCCAGCAGTCCATGTACAAAGAGATTTCTGGAGCTCCAATTTAGTCCTGAAAAGTCACCCCTCCCATGGCCTCCAAACTATAGTTTTCTTTTTCTCTCCTTTTTATTCGTACGTTTGTAGTGCTTACTGATCACACTCATCAAGGGGACGTGTACAGGTACATAACACATTTTTGTTCCCTTCCCTTCAGTCCCTGCCACTCTTTGTCCCTATTTACAAAAGCTTGAGGCTGGTACTGCAAAAAAAAAAAGGATCGAGGGCCTGGAGATTTAGCTCAGTGATTCTGGCACTTGCCTAAAAAGCACAAAGCCCGTGGTTTGATCCCCGGTAACCAGTACCACACACCACAATGCTTGTAATCCCAGCACTCAGGAGGCAGAGGCAGGAGGATTGCTGAGCTCGAGGTTTGCCAGGGCTATATAGTGAGCTCAGGACCAGCCTGAATTACAAAGTGAGACCCTGTCTCAAAAAAAAAAAAAGCTTGATTTCCATTTCTTCCTTCCTCTTTTCCCATCTCTAGTTCACCTTTACAGGTGAGAATCTGTGAACGTGGAGTGTGAGCACACGTTTATCTCCTCGGTGTGCACGAGTGGTGCAGGTGGGAGGCCTTGGTGACACGGGAATCCACGCCCGTGTGCCCGGGCTGTGGTATGGTGCTGTCCGTCTCTGTTGGACGTGGCTGTGTCCGAGCTCGTGTGCCCAGGTGTGCCTGAGCGCGTGTCTGCGGCGGAACCAGGACCAGCCGCAGCCGGGTCTACGCGGTCCTGCCCGCGCACGTCAGGTGCGCGCGCAGGTGCCGGAGAGCCGCGGCCGGCACAGTGCGTGCGTGACCGCGTCCCGCCTGCAGGGGCGCCGGCCGGGGTGGATTGAGGGCGGCGTCGACCCCGCGGGCATTTCCGCTCCACGCCCGGCTGGGCAGCAGGTGAGGCGCGGGCGCGGCCGGGACCGGGGCTGTGGCGACGCGCTCACTCCAGCCATCCGCGCTGGCAGCGGGGTGGTCCCCCCGGCGTCCCTGGGGGCCGGGGACCGGGGACAGGGCGGCGCGGCCGACCCGGAACCCTCGGTCGGAGGCCGCGCACGTTCACCCGGAACCTTGCGTCGGGCGCGCTCGGCCCGGGAGGCCGCGCGGGGTGTTGGGACCCGGGAAGGGGGAAGCCGAGCCGCCCCCTGGGCTCGCGGTGCGACAGGAAGGTCTCTCGCGCGGCGGGATAAGGAGCCTCTGGAGAAGAGCTTCTGCTTTTAATGTTTGAGCTGGCTGTGAGGAAACCAAAGCCCGCGAAGGGAACCTCCAAGTCCTCTGGCACTACGGAGTTGCCGATTTAGAGTTACTTGGAGCCTTTATGAAACATGAATTTTTGGAGCTGTTTCTCCAGCTGCCTCGATTGCAATATGGTGATCATTGCTAGTTTACCCTCTTGTAGGACGAAGCCAGGGTCGCACTCAAAACCTAATGGTGGTGTTTGCTGAGCAGTTTCTTGACTTCAAGCTTAGTTTATCAGTATTGAAGTAAATGTTGCTAGACTTGCAGCCGTATCTTTTAAGGAGCAGATGATTCACGTTTTTGAAAGTCCTATAGAAAAATTATGAATTAAAAACTAAACTTTGCTAAGTACTGACCTATATAAAGGGTAAGTCTTAAACACACAGCTGCTTATATAGAGCCCTGGTGGCCTCTTCTCGCTGCACGTGCTGTCTGAAGAAGCCAAAGTTGCCGAATAAGCTGACCGGTATCCAGTGCAGAGAGTTTGTCTTTTAAGAGCTGAGTTTACAGAATTAAATTAATTCCTAGTTGGTGGACTGTACAGAAATATTTCACACGAGTGTCACTTACTAGTGTGGGTCCTTTAGTTGAAATGGAAATTTAAAGCACAAATTTGCAGGATAAAGCTTTAGTTAAAGAGGAAACGGAGGACTTGAGCTTCAGCCTTATACTGACTCATTTGGTTGCTTTTTGTGTAGTATGAGTAAGCTCACTCCATTTTCATCCCGTATGTTTGTTATAAACTAGAGATTAGTAGATCTAAAGGCTTAATTAGGTTCATGATCACCATATTTGGCAAGTCTATTTATCTAATTTGAAAAGACAGAAACCCTCATCTTGGAAGCTCAACTTTCCAACAGAATACTTTGCCCAAAAATTGAGAACACACTTTATTCTTTCTCTTCTCTCTTTCCTAGTTTGTAGGAGAGACTGTAAGTTATTTTTCAAAGAGAGAGAGAATTTAGAACTAGGTCAGTGGGGAGCGCCAGTCAAGGCAGTCTTGGCGCCTTGGGCCACATTTGGTCAGAACAGAAATAGTCTCCTTAGGGCTGGGGATTTAGCTCAGTAGCACCCCACATGCCTCACAAACCCAAGGACCAGGCTACAGTAGTCCCATCCCCCATCTAGAACATTCCCATTCTTTCTTGGGCAGGGGATTTAGCTCAAGTGGTACTGGGCCTGCCTTGCAAGCACAAAGGCCAGAGTTCAACCCCCAGTACTGCCCAAAAAAAGAAAAAAAAGTTTTCCAGGTGTGGTGGCTCACTTCCATAATCCCAGTGCACTTGGGAGGCAGAGGCAGGAGGATTGCTGAATTCAAGACTTGTGTGGGCTACATAGTGAGCTCAGGGCCAGCCTGAACTACAGAGTGAGACCTTGTCTTAAAAAAAAAAAAAAAGGTCCAGACTCAGGGTAGCCTTCTAAACCAGACTGGGTCATTTGATTTTAGTTTTAAGTCCCTCTTAAATAATCAGTTTTTCTCACTTCTTTTCCCACTGCCCAGTAGGCATTTGGTCTTTCTGGTCTCTTGAGGTCAACGTATATATTACCTGTGTCCTGTGCAACAATTCTGAAGCTAAACACATTAAAGACTCAGCCTCTTTATTCTGCGGGACTCCAGGGCAGCACACCTTCGAACAAATTTACAGGTGAGAGTAGCTTTCCTCTTTTCTAGAATGTTCTCAACTCCTACATTTTAGAGCCCAGATGCAGTAGACTGACAGAGTAAGATAGAAGTGGTGTCTTTTTGTCATGTAAAAACAGTAGGAAGAAATTAGATTCAAATCCCTTCACCCATTTTTTTATTGGTCTGTAGTCTTACTGACTTAGAGTTACTTACAGATTAGGAATGCTGATCTTTAACTGGATATATTATAAGTATTTTTCCCCTTTTTTTTTTTTTTGAGACAGGGTCTCGCTTTGTAATTCAGGCTGGCCCTAAACTCACTATGTAGCCCAGGCAAGCCTCGAACTCAGCAGTCCTCCTGCCTCTGCCTCCCGAGTGCTGGGATTATAGGCGTGAGCCACCACGCCCAGCACTGTGGTATATGGTATTGATTGCTGGTGGGCGTGAGTCACCACACCCAGCATTGTATGTGGTTACCAGGATCAAACTCAGGACCTTGCGCTTGTGAGGCAGGCGCTGGAACCACTGAGCTAAATCTGGCCCTTTCCCCCATTTTTTTGTATACTTTGTTTAGTTTTTGTGGTCTATAAAAAAATGTAAGTTGTGTGTAGTGGAAAACATCAGTCTTCCTTTGATGGTTTGTTTTGTGTTTACTTCGAAAGAACTTCCCATTTCAGTATTTTAAAAAACATGTTAACACAGGTAAATGAACATGTGATTAGAACTATGTATTACTCAGTTTCATGTCACCATAGTGAAATGCCTGGGCTAATTCACTTATAAAGGAAAAATTACTTCAGCTCACGATTCTGGAGCTTTTAGTGAAAGATGAGGTGACCCATTGCTCTGGGCCTCTGTTCTGGATGGCAGCGCAGGGGCTGAGCGCAGAACGGGCACTCACTCCAGGAGCTGTGGAGTAGAGGGGGAGGACCAGAGTCCCACAGAACCCATGGAGGACACTCCTCCCGGCAACTGATGGTCCTGTGTCTGATGCCAGGGGCTTGTGCTGCCTTCGCCCCTTGCTAGCTGGAAATTTTGAACTTTCTGTTTTAAAAAAATGATATTCTCTAGGGAGTAGGACGTGGACATCCTGGGGACCCATCTGCCTACTGCAGATTTAAAGGGATAAAGATGAGTAGGGTAGAAGCATTACAGGGAGGAGACAGGGCTGACGAGGGAGTAAGGCAGAGGGTCCTCTGGTCATGCTGTCAGTTTATTCCTATGGCAAGAAGAATTCTTGGTCAGATTTACTTCCCCAACCTGGAAGCAGCCATTTTTTTCCAGAGATCCCTGGTTGGTTGGTTGGTTGGTTGAAGAAGGAAAATGATACTTAGAGACTACAGCCTGGACCTTTGGGTGTTCATCGCTGTTGGGTTAATAGTTGTTTTGAGGCCATTTCAGTGGTCAGAGATAGAGAAAAGCATTGTTCAAAGTAAGATAGTTCATACTGGTAACTTCTAACTTCTTTTTAGTTTGTTTGTTTGAGACATGGTCTTGCAGTGTATACAGGGCAGACCCTGAACTTATGATTCTCCTGCCTGCCTCAGCCTCCCAAGCATTGAGATTACAGATGTGTGCCACTAAGCCTGGCTTATTCTGTTTCTTATGTCCATACCTTTCTTCTCCAGAAATCCAAGTTCCTCACTGCACTGACACCAGAGTCACTGCTGGTGGATGTGGGTTTGGAGAATGGAGAATCTAGATGTAAAGTACCATTTTTATCATGGCACCTCTAGGCTACAGATCCTCATCATCCCTGCTGTTTGATCTCCTGGCAGAAGTAGTGTCTGTCAGGTTTCCCCTCTGTCCTCCTCTGTCCTCCTCTGTCCTCTGTGAGAAGGCACATGAGCAGTTGGCCCTCGCCCCAGAAGGGAAAGAACCCTCATAAGTCATTTGGATTCTTCTTTGCAGGAGGTTCTCTCTTCCCTCTCGTTTATTTAGTTATGGGCTCCAGAATGTTTATGGGATGCTATAATTATAATTGGGTGCTACCTTACTTAGGTTGCTCTTCATGCTGTTCCTGTGTGCCCACTGGGGCTCTTTCAGGTGGCTCCGTGTTCCTGTGCCATGTTCTTCCCGGGGCAGGTTGCTTGTGGAGTGGGTTTGGAACACTTCCTTGCTGGCACTGATGCAAAGCTCTGTATTCATCTGATACGACACCAGCACCAGTCTTAGAACCAGCCATTTTCTGAGGGACCCTGGCTTTTGCTGGGGTGGTGTTAGGGGCCACAAGCCAGTGCTAGTTATCTTACCTGTTTCCACTGAGAAACCTGGCTCCCACTGTTTGCCACTCATGAACCTGTACCCGTGTGTGTGTGTGTGTGTGTGCATGCATGTGCACATGCACTCTCTCACGCATGTGTGGCAACACTGGAATTATCTGCCCAAAACCCTGTGGGGAGCCAGCTTGGTGCACTGGAGTCCAGGTCCTAAGGGCACTTCTTTCAGCCTGTAGTTAAATTCTTTAGACAGGATGAAAAGATATTTTCCTTCCTATGAAAGACTTTTACCTGTCAGGTGTGCAGATAGAGAGTCCATGGGTTCTTACAGCAAATAGTTCTCTGTCTCTTAATAATCTTGACATGAGAACACGTGGAATGTGAGGTCAAGTCCCTCTTCAGCATTTTACTAAGAACCTTCCCAAAGCTACTCAATTGCAGAGTGTAATAACCCTCATGACCCAGCCCCAGCACCCGAAACCAGTGCAGCTCTCAAGCTTTGCCAGGAGCACCCCACCATTTGTTTTCTTGCTCCTGTACTTGGGACTTTGTTTGCTTCTGCAGAATTTTGAAGTCATGTCATTTCACCATCCAACATTCTAGTATAAATTTTGTTTAAAAGTTTCTTTTCTGCTTGTGTATATAGGGGTAGGGGGGAGGTAGGGGAGGGGGAAAAATGAGAAGTTGTGTCATATACTGGTACAAATTCTCAATGTGGAGTGTAATTGTGAGGTGTATATATAATGTACCAATAAAGTGTACCAATAAAAAAAAAGTTTCTTTTCTGGGACTGGAGATTTAGCTCAGTGGTTCTGGTGCCTGCCTAGCAAGTACAAGGCCCATGGTTTGATCCCTGGTAACCACATACAACAATACTGGGCATGGTGGCTCACACCCACCAGCAATCAGTACTACACACCCCAGTTCTGGGCTTGGTGGCTCAAGCCTATAATCCCAGCACTCAGGAGGCAGAGGCAGGATGATTACTGAGTTCAAGACTTGCCTAGGCTACATAGTGAGCTCAGGGCCAACCTGAACTACAAAGTGAGAGTCTGTCTCAAAAAAAGAGGTTTCTTTTCTTACATAACTAAAATCCTACTAACGTTAACGAACAAAATTCCATAATATCATCCAAAACTGTATTCACATTTCCTTAGTTTTCTAAAAACAAGGTCTGTGCAATTGGCTTACTCCAGTTGGAATTTTTTAAAACTCTTTCATTGTACTTGCCCTGTACATCCTCAAGTCTCTTAATAATATATGCCAAGCATTGATTTAACTCGGCAGGCTCTTATTCTTCCATCTTAATTTTTGTTTCTGCTCTTATGCTTTTATTATTATTTAAATTCATATACAAAATTGACTTATTATATATTTACATGAGTTTTACAATCTCTAGATTGTTGTACCCATCGTTGAAATCCTAGTAGACAGCAGTTCTATCACAAAACCCAGAATGCCAGACAAAGAAAATCATCTGTCCTTCTATTCTGTGGTCAAACCTCCCCTGTCCATCATTGCTTTGTTCTCCCTCCTCGTGAGTCTTAACTTTTTCCAGAATGTCATCTAAACAGAGGGATATAGCACATCATCGTAGAGACTGGTCCTGTTGATCACTACCATTGAGGCCTTCTGTGCAAGCATCTTCCCTCCCCACCATTACCTGGGCACACCACAGTATGCAGCCACTCACCATGGAAAGACATTAGAGTTATTTAATGTTTTGGGTGATTATGTAAACATTTGTCATCGGCTTCTGTGTGAAGAAGAGTTTCACCTTTCTGGGTAGATTGCTAGGAGCACAGTTCTTGGGTCATAGGGTAAGTGCCTGTGTACCAGACAACACTAGACTTAGTTTTCTAGAAAAGTTTTCAGCATGGTTCTGTTGCTCTCTAATCCCACTGCAGTGTGGGAAAGTTCCAGTGGCTCCACACCCTTGTTAGCACTTCATATTATCAGATTTTCCCCTCAGAAACACCTTAATAGATATGTGTGTTTTGTGAGTACTTTTATTTGTTTTGTTTTGTTTTGTTTTGTTTTGAGACAGGGTCTCACTCTGTAGTTTAGGCTGGCCCTCAGCTCACTATGTAGCGCAGGCAAGCCTCGAACTCAGCAATCCTCCTGTCTCTGCCTCCCAAGTGCTGGGATTACAGGCGTGAGCCACCATGCCCGGCACTGTGGTATGTGGTATTGATTGCTGGTGGGCCTGAGTCACCACGCCCAGCATTCTATGTGGTTACCGGGATCGAACTCAGGACCTTGCACTTGCTAGGCATGTGCTGGAACCACAGAGCTAAATCTCCAGCCCTTTATTTTTGTTTTTTAGTTATCTGATTTCAGGTTTTTGATGTTCTAGAAACTCCTAAATAAACTACTAAATTTAGTTTATATATTTGCTATAAAGTTAAATATTTCTAGTTTTTTAATATTTTCTACTGTGAAATATGGCAGATATTGTATACTGAATAATAAAAACAGAATGTTAAGAGTATTTGCAAATATCACCCACTGAGAGATTATATTTGACAAAGGATTACAGAATAATACCTGGATACAAGTTGCCTTTTGCAGTGACCTGTTCATACTCATAGTATGCATCTTGTATATCATTTCCATGTTTCTGTTAGTAACCATGTTTGCTTTTGCCGTCAGTTCTATGCTAGGTTAGGATGATAAGTGACTAGTTATTAACTGTGAGCACATGGGTACACATGGGTAGTAATTTCTTTGAGTTCCCTTAAACTCTAGTGAACACTGTTGTAATTTGAAACAACAGGCTCCTTTGTGTTTCTGGAATACAAGTCAATGCATTCATCTCACTCCCTTTCTCCTTACAAAAGCATGGTGAGCCTGAGGAAGGAGACCATCTGGCATTTCCCTTATGAAATGAAGGTTCAGTGCCTCTCTCCTTGGGTGATTCAGGAACTCTGGCTACTGGTCACTGTTGGTTTAAATCGTGGAGTTGATCCCGGATGTTACCAAAGTGTACTGTTAATGTTTGTCGTCACTCACTGCTCGCCAGGTGGAACTATAAACTGTCCTGGGGCACGAGGTCACTGCAGAGGGAGCCCTGTCTGTACTGTAAGCCTCTTGTTAGCTGCTAGAAGGAGTCTCCCATTGGTGTTACCATTTAAAATCCAGGGAGTAGAAGGTTCTGTCATCTACTTGGAAGGCAGCTCTGCCAACCACTATACCGTCAACGCCTCTTGGCATGGATGTTTGGTCTGTGACTTGACTTTCTCTCTTTCACATCTGAAAGACTGCTGGAGGGTAGATCTTCCTTTCTAACACAAGGACGTTGGAAGGAAAAAACTGAGCTGGTGAAGGAAGATCAAAGACATGGCCAGGTGGGCATTTGAAGCAGTTAGGGCTTGAAGCTTCAGAAGCCAAGCACTGGGAAGATCAGGTTCAAAGAGTTAAGAAATAGGATGGATTTCTGCAGCCATGTCATTTCAAAACTAACGTATTCATTGAGTCATATTAATTACATCAAATAGGGTTAGAAAAAAATCAGAAATAGTGAAGGATTATTAAGGTTTTTATCACCATTAAGAACAAGGCTTTGTTTTGTTTAAAAGTTATTTATGGATCTTCTTTCAGCTTTATGCTTGTTGAAATTATTTTCATAAAGTCATTTATGTACACATTTATATCTAGGGGTGGGGAAAAGATGGTAGAAATGCCTTGGGCCTTTATTCAGTTTTTAAATGCCAGAATAATACACCTGCTGCCCCCTGGTGGCAGCATATTAAACAATGCGGGTCAGAGACTAGGACTTCAGGGAGCTCAGCCCATGGTACTGCCCTGTCCCAGGATCCTAGAGCCAGCTAGGCAATAGGATTTATCTCCCACTCTCTTCTTGTGATTGTTCTCTGAGTGAGCTCGGAAAAGTCATTTCAAGTCGTTTTCACTGTCTTCAACTTTCACATATAATTTCTAGTTTCTTCTAGTTGTAGCACCCTGTGGTTGGCCGATAGTATGAGCAAATATTTAAGAGTGAAAGATAATCAGATTCACTGGGCATAGTGGCACATATCTCTAATTTCAGCTACTCAGGAGCCTGAGGCAGCAAGTTTGAGGCCAGCCTGGGTAACTTAGTAAGACCTTGTCTCAAAACAAACATACATACATACATACATACATGAGGGCTGGGGCTCTAGCTCTATGGTAGAACACTCTCTAACATGGGTTCAATTCCCATTACTGCCAAAATAGAAAAAACTCAAGTTCTACTTTTTTCCCTTGGCAGCTGTACTCTAAGTGCCAGATATCTGTTTGGGAAACAAGTTCTAGAGTATGTTCTGAAGTGTCCTGCGGCTTCACCTATGAGCAGCAAACTACAAAAACCATCACAACAGTCTGTATAACTCTGTACGATGACCTTGCATTTTTATGAAAAGTTTAAAGGTTTTATATATATATATATGTAAATTTTTTTTTTGAGACAGGGTCTTGCTTTGTAGTTCAGGTTGGTCCTGAGCTCACTGTGTAGTCTAGGCAAGCCTGGAACTCAGCAGTCCTCCTGCCTCTGCCTCCCAAGTGCTGGGATTACAGGCGTGAGCCACCACGCCGGGCACTGTGGTATGTGGTATTGATTGCTGGTGGGCGTGAGTCACCACGCCCAGCACTGTATGTGGTTACCGGGGATCGAACTCAGGACCTTGTGCTTGTGAGGCAGGCGCCAGAACCACTGAGCTAACCCTCTGGCCCAAGGTTATATTATTTTTAAAACATTTTAAATTTCTGGTTGTGGGAAAAATATATCCCATAAAATGTACGATTTAACCATTTGTAAGTGACATTGTTCCACTGTTACCAAGGCCCACCTCCAGAACTGTTCCTCACTGCAGAGCTGGAACCCCACTCCGTGCCTCCTCATTCCCCTCTCCCAGCCCCTGCTGGCCCCATTCTTGTCCCTGTGAATGTGGCTCTTCTAGGCACCTCCCTGAGCACAGTCATACATCTGTAGCTGGCTTATTTCACTTAGCAGAATGTTCTCAGGATTCATCTGTGTTACGGCAGAAGTTCCTTGGGTGGCCACTGTCTTGCAGCTCTTGTGAGTAACTCTCCAAGGACCACGAGGATTCTGCCTCATTGCTAGTATACTGTGTTTATTGTGCAGAGAAAAGTTTATACAAAATGTTTTTCTGGGCATAAAGCATTAAATTTCATTAAAAGAACCATGCCAGATGACTAGCATTTGGATTGTTATTTGGATGGGTAAGGCAAAGGGGCTTACCATTTATCGGGCACAGTGACATGCCAAGCACTGTTAGGTCTGTGGTACGGGGTGTTATTTAGTCCTCTCCCTGTGTGACTTCCCTTCTCTCAAACCGTATTGTGGACCGGAATTTGTTGGTTGTCACCTTGGTGCGGCAGGCTTGAGGAAGGCTCAGCTGGCCCATTTTTCAGTGCTGTGATCAAAGTTCGGAGAGGTAAAATGCCTCAAACACGGCACACAGCTGAAAGGGCGCAAAGCCTACCTGCCTGTGAGATGAGGCGCATCCGTCTGGAAAGCGTTCTGTGCCTGCGCCACAGGGCTCTGCCACCAGGAATCACACCAAACGGCTCTGACCTGATGGCTGTTGCAAAATCATGAACTGCACTGCAGTTAGTTCCTAAGTACGTTCGTAACATCTCTGGGTTAAGTAGCTGCCCTTTCTGTCGTCCTTGCTGAGAACAGGGTTGACAGATGCATTCTGGGATGTGCTGCTGAAGTGTGCTGCTGGGGGATTTTGCAGAGCACATCTCCCCACGTCTACGGGGCGGCTCCGTGTGCTCACGGCCGAGCTCACCTCCTACCGTTCCTGGTTCCCTCTCCTGCTTCCCTCCCTGTGGGCGGCGGGGAGCCTGGACTGCTGTCCCTGCACCTTCTCTCTTGAACGGAGTGGCGTTTGGGCTGAGCTCGGACTTGCTGTGGCACCGGGTGTTCCCACAGTCACGGCTGCGCGCCGGCCCGCACAGGGGTGAGGCGGCCCTGGGGACTCAGCAGGCCGCGGCGGGGCGGGGCGGCCTTCCTCACCGTCGCAGTGGAGCCAGTGTGGCGATCCGCGGTCTGAGAGCTAGTCAGGCCTCGGAAGAGTTTCTCGGGCCTCGGGTCACGTTCCTGGGGACTGTGGAGACCTCAAAGCGGTGAGGATGCGGGAGCGGTCCCAGGGCTTCAGCGACGGGGAGTGCAGAATGCTGCGCAGTCGGTGTAAGAGGCGGGACGGCGGCGGAAGGTGGCGGACGGTGGCGGACCGTGGCGGTCCCACTGAGCACCCCTCCCCTGGTGGCTCCGGTCTGCTTTGTTTGGTGACTCGAGTGCGAGTGTGGAGACTGAGACGTGGCCAGAGACGTGTGGGCGACCGAGGAGGTGCGGGCCGGCGCCCGTTTTGACTGAAGTAGGCCTGGTGCCTCACTCACCTTTCTTGCTCCTTTGAAGATAACATTGTGGTTGGAACTTCAGCAGCCATTTTCTCTCACGAGGGAACCTTGGGGACAGAGGCCACAGGCTCACAGTAAGCAGAAGTGACGCAGGAGAGTTAAGGCCTAACTCCCCAGCTGAAACGCGAGTTCGTGTTCTCTAAAAACCGAAAAATGAATTTTAGGAACGACGGAGGTTTGAGTAGGAAAATTTTATTGAGAGAAAGCTTCTGCCTTAAGGGAGACAGAAGGGGGCCCCGGAAAGTGGGTAACCCCCCTACCTAACTTTTTAGAGGGCTTTTATGGAGCAAAGCCAGGAGGTGAGGCGGGTCTGAAATAGGGGGCTACCAATAAGATTTGAAAGAAATGGGCAAACTGTGACTAACCAATGGGTAAATGACAAGCATAGCTACTTCAGCAACTCTTTGATTGAATAGGTCTAATGAGAAATCGAGCCCTAGAGGGTCTTGCTTGTCCGGAGACTCCTCCAGGTGGTTCAAGGTCCTGCCCATTATCTGGGGATTCTGTAATCACTGTCTTCCAGGGAGGGGCTGGATCCAGACCTTGACCTTCCGTCCTGGGAGGAGAATGAGGCCTGTAGTGTAGTTTCTCATTGATGGTGTTGACCTTCAGAAGGATCCTCTTTTTTGCAAGTCTTTCAAGGGCCGGCCCTCTCTACCTGCCTACATATGTCTAGCTGGCTTTTCTACCTGTAATAGAAGGAGCCTGGCCTGTGCGCCTGAGTGACCACAGGCTCCCCACCCTTGACACCCGAGCTAAGCAGGTGCTTCAGTGGCTCCTCCCACAGAGGCAGGACCTTCATCGCGCTTCTGTGGCACCCGACCTGGGGGGTCTGAGTCGGCGGGCGCGGAGCCGTCCTTACAGGAGAGGCATCCTTTGTGGGGACTCAGATCCTGGGAGGGGACTTGGAGGTGGCTGAGGGTGGGCATGAGCCGCACAGATCGCTCAGAGGAGCTGCCCGCAGTGAAGCTAAGGGGAGCCAGGCTTCCCACTGCCAAAGAAGGGGTCGCTGTCCAAGGGCAGAAAAAAATCAGTCCTTCCATGTGAATTAGGGTTCGTGTACTGGTACAAAGTCCTAATTTTCAGTACTATGGTCATAGTCGCACTTGCACATGCTGTGTATAACTGTCGATACAGTGAGTGTTTCTCTAGGGGAGATTAGACAGACCTCGGTGGCAGTGAGCACACTGCACACTGGATCTGGGCTTCTAAATACCATTTTCCACTAACAGGAGCACATTCCCCTGGGAGAGTGGCTGATCCCAGGGCTGAGACGTGAAGGTCCAGGGGAAGCTAGAACAGCTTGAGGCAGAAAAGCAGAGAAGTGCTAAGATAAAGTCCAGCTGTCAACACTGAGACAGTCTGAGCATTGAAGACAATGATAGCACTGAATAGAACAGGTCCTGACAGATAAAAATGTGGAAATGAGGGCCGGGGATGTAGCTCAGTGGTGCCGCGCCTGCCTGGCAAGTGCAAATTTGACCACTGGTACGGGGTTGGGGGGGACATGAGGAAGTGAATAACAGACAAATTTAATAAATATGGTACTTGTGTAGTTTTTTTTTTTTTGAGACAGGGTCTCACCCTGTAGTCTAGGCTGGCCCTGAGCTCACCCTGGCTCACTCATGCAGCCCAGGCAAGCCTCGAACTCAGAAATCCTCCTGCCTCTGCCTCCCAAGCACTGGGACCACAGGTGTGAGCCACACCCCCAGCACTGGTGTGTCATACTGATTGCTGGTGGGCATGATTGAACTCAGGACCTTGCGCTTGCCAGGCAGGCCCCAGAACCACTGAGCCAAATCTCTGGCCCCTGCATAGTCTTTAAGGACCCCTTCACCAAATCTCACCAGTTGTAAGGGAGAAAGCCACTTCACCCTCACAGCCAGGCCACCGTGGAGCAGAGTGAACATCAGTCATGGGACAGACGGAAACAGTGTGCCATGTGAGGGGGTCAGAACTCACAGCCTTAGTTAACCAGAAGGCAGCAGCAGACAAAACCAAATAGAGGGACATTCAGTGAAAGAAATGGTCTGAAAAGTCTCTAAAAAGATCATGATGCAAAGAAAGACTGGGGAGTTGTTCCAGACTGAAGCAGACTAAGGATCCAACAGCCAGATGCACTGGAGTTCTGCCCGGGCCCTGGTGCTATAAAAATATCACTACAACAGTTGCCAGAACTTGAGAGAAGCCTGTGCAGGGTTTAGTAATGTGTCTTGCTGCCCTGATGTTAGGGCTACAGTGTGGTCAGATGAGCGAAGTCCTTGATGAAACTAGACATTAACATGTGCAAGGTGGAGGCCTCCAGGACACAGCTTGACATGGTTTCTTTCTGGGAAGACATTTACTCTACCCACCACTCTTGCTTCCAGGATTAGTGGATGTGGACAGCGGATGACCCACATTCTGTGAGCTAGGTTTCAAGAGCTTCTTCGCTGATGACTCTAGCCTGAAGCCTCTCACAGATACACTCAAAGTACTGGCCAAGCTGTGATCATCACCAGGCTTGACTCTGGGTGGCCCTGGACCCACCTGACTACAGGCCTTGGGGTCCTGTCCAGCTATGGGTAGACACCTCAGTTTTTCTCCACATGGGCATCTCCATAGAGGGGCCACCAGATGGCAGCAGGCTCCCTCAAAGCCATGGATCTCAGAGAAAGCAAAGGAGTGCTCGCAGTAGAAGCCGCGGTCTTTTTATAACCTAACCTTAGAAGTAAAATCCTGTCACTTCCTGGACATTCTGTTTGTTTGAAATGAGTCACTAAACAGCCTAAGATTTCCATGGGCAGGAACTATATGAGGACAGGAACGCTGGGGACAGTGTTGTCAGGGTCATCTGAGTGGCTGCCCAGCAGAACCCCACGGCCAGGAACAGGCAGAGGCGTGATGCTGTATGGATCCTGGAGAGATCCCTGGCCTTGGCGAGGAGCAGACACAAGAATGCTGGGGAGATGGTCTCCAGGGTGCAGTTAAATGTGTCTATGCAACAAGCTGCCAGAGCAGTCAGCAGGGTCTGGGGGTGTGCAGGGCGGGGGCGGGGGCGGGGGCGTGCCTGCCCTGCAGGTGCTCGGCCCAGGCAGAGTCTTCTTATGACAAGACTAGAGTTTAAAAAGCATGGACCACTCCTTTGTTATTATCAGCTATTGAGAGCTAGTCCACGGACTTCAGCGTTTAGAAGCCACCTTCTACAAAGGGTTTTGAGGATCCCTTTGCGGCCTGGATATCAGCAGGCATATTTCAAAATACATTGTCCAGTTGTGAAACAGCAGGGCTGTCATCTATAAGCTCTGCCTTAACTGCCAGCATTTAAATGTACCAATGAAAACAAACAGTACGTGGTAGGTTAGTTAACTGGACCAGCCTTTAAAATTCTGACTACTACCTTTTGCGAGTCTATGTTCTGACCTTTGATCACAATGTCTAAAGGACTACAGTATTTCTTTCCTTCTGAGATCTCTTTTGACCTCCAATTTGAACACAAACTACTTTAAAGAATGCAACTTGCATTAGTATTTTGGATGTTTAATTCTAGGCTTGTAATTAAGCCAACATGAGGGAACAGAACAACTGAATTTGAGGAGTAGAACAACATACAGCAAGCAACAGGGTCACAAAATTGGGGACAGGGAGACCAGCGGGCCACCACCTGTGAAATATTGTACAAAGAGAGAAAGTATTTGAGATTTCTCTCACTGCTGTCTTCTCACTGCAGCACTGCATTCAGACTTAAGGACAAAGCTAACAGTGTGTTCCCTGGAGCAGCTGCCCCCCTGGAGTGAGTGGGGTTATGATCCTGGTCCCCCGTGTCCCTCCTCAGATGGCCCTGCTGTCACTGTGCACTAGCTCAGGTGCTCAGTCGTTTCCTGTGTTAGGATGATGACACCAGCTATTGAAAGTAAGAAATGTAATGCGTTCCTTTTATATGTATCTCAATATATTGCTTTTAAATGGTCATTCTTGTGGGTTAATATTTATACTTTACCAGCTGATCTTGAAAAGAGTAAAAACATGTTCTTAAAGTATATCCTCAGCATTATTGCTGTTACATAAAATGACAGCAAATTTAAAGGACTAATGTGTACTAGTCTTGGAAATGACTTTTAGTCTGATTTTTTTTTGCCATTTATTTTTATGTGGCTTGTATAATTTGGGACACTTGATGAACTCTTTCTTTTTAAGATATAGGTTTGTACAAATGTTAAATCTTTTTTGTTTGTTTGTTTTTGAGACAGGGTCTCACTTTGTAGTTCAGGCTGGCCCTGAACTCACTAGGTAGCCCAGGCAGGCCTCAGACTCACAGCAATCCTCCTGTCGCTGCCTCTGAGTACTGGGATTACAGGCATAAGCCACCACTCCCAGCACTGTGGTGTGTGGTACTGATTGCTGGGTGGTGTGAGTCACCACGCCTGGTATTGTTGTATGTGGTTACCAGGGATCGAACTCGGGACCTTGAGCTTGGTAGGCAAGCACCAGAACTACTGAGCTAAATCCACGGCCCCAAATGTTAAATCTTAATACTTGAAAAATGTGCATTTCTGGTTAAATGAGCATTGCACACAGATGAAGTCTAAAGCCAGGTGTGGTATGTCACTGTGATTCCAGCACTGAGGGGCTGAGGCAGCAGAATTGAAAGTTTGATTCCGCCCTGGGCAACTTGATGACCTAGCAATACCCCATGTCAAAATAAAGGAAATTTCAAAGGGCTGGTGGTGTAGCTCAGGGCAAAGGCCTTAGGTTCAGTGCCCCACTTACACAGACACACACACACCCACAAACACAAAAGTCTTTTCTGGAAAAAGTGAACTAGTGTGCTTTCCCTACCTATACAGTACACAAAGCATGAATCTACTTTAAACAAAAGTGGTAATGCAGAAGCATCAATGTAAACCAAACAGACCTTTCCATAACCAGTGGTTTCCCAGAAGGTTAATCACCAGAAGAGTTTTTTTAAAAAAATTGTATTGTATCATAAAAACAATATTTTAATTCCTAAATTTGGAATTAGTTCTTGGATTCTTAAACTCCTGTCTTAAGGGCCAAGCTTCCTTCTGTCTGTCCTTGTCCCTGAAGACCAGCCCCAGCACCTAGTAGCTGAGGGCCTGAAAGGCTGCCCCTTCCCACCATTATGACCACAGGGTCAGATCATAAGGTCCCATCTAGGTGAGCAAAACTCCTGCCTCCCTTTCCTGTTCTCCATGACACGCTGGACAGAAATATTTACTTTGGCAAGCAATATTTTATATTCTAATAATACATTTTATCTGTATTTTTTAAAGATTTATTTATTTTTAGAACTTTCTTACTGAGGTGAAATTCATGTAATGGAAAATCGTTCAAAAGTTAACTCAATGATATTTAGTACATTCACACCTTTATTTGGCTCATACTTCCTGTCTAGTTCCAGAATATACTTTCATACCCAAAGAAAACACCATCAACACTGAGTGTCACACCTCATTTGTTCTACCCCTCGCCCCTGGCACCTCCGGTCTCCGTTGTGTTCTGTGGCTGTACCTGTCCTGCACATGTATCAGTGGAGCCCTGGGTCTGCCTTCCACTCAGGACAGTGTCTGCCAGGCCGCTGAACTCCTGCATGGTCAGTGCAGTGGTCTCTAGAGCTGCCATAACGAAGTCTTGCAAACTGGGGCACTAGAACAGCAGAACTGCTCGCTGTGCAGAGGCCAGGAGTCCCAAGATCATCAGCAGGAAGGGTTGCGTTCTTCTGAGCCTCTTTTTTTGGTGTATAGGTGGCCGCCAGCTTCCCACGTCTTTGTGTGGTCTTTCTTGTGTGCTTGGTGCTTAAATTCCCCTTGTGTAAGGAAGTCGTTTTAATTTAGCTGCCTTTCAAAATACCCTATCTCCTAACACATTTACATTCTGAGGTACTGAGAGTTAGAGTTTCAGTGTACAAATTTTAGGAAAGCCCAGTTGAGTGCATAAGAGGGTATCATATTGTAGAACTCCGTTCATCTACCATTTTCCTCCACTGTCTGTGGCTTCAGTTACCATTGGTCAACCAGCTCTTAAAATATTAAATGAGAAACTCCAGAAGTGAACAGTTGTAAGTGTACATTCCTAGGCGTAGTGTGACGTATACTGGCCCTTGTCCATGATAACCAAGCTCATTACTCACTTAGCAGCTGGTGAAGTTACCAGACACCATCGGGGCATCGCAGGGCTGTGTTCAGGTAACACTTTAGTTTGCCTAATCATGGCTCCAGAGGGCAAGGGCTGTGATGCTGGCACTTCAGTGTGCCAGTGAGAAACTGTAAAGGGTTTCCTTTAAGTGGACAGGTATTTTGAGAGGCCACATCATCATAACTTTTCTTGTAGTATGTTGATACTGTTTCCTGTTACTCTTGCCCATCTCTTACTGCGCAGGATTTATTTGTAGGATTGTACTCGAACTCCCAGATCTCGACTGTTCCCTGCTCAGAGGATAACTCGTCACAGTAGGAGACCTGGGCTCTGGGACAGAGCTGGTGAGTGCTGGCTGCCCTTGTCCAGTATTTGTACCAGCAGCAGTGAGCTGGGTGCCACCCCCTGGCCAGAGTCCTCTTGGCACCTCCCTCTGTGCCCAGGCAGAGCCCTGAGTGCAGGTCAAGCACCGCCGCCTGCCGCTATCTGACATGGCAGGTGCTGGGCCCTCTGTGTGCTGTGGAGCTCCGGGGTCCACAGTTGGCGCACGGTGGGTGCAGTTTGGGGGCTGCTCAGGATTGCCACTCACACCAGGCTCGGAGAACGCGGGCTCTGCCAGAGGAGCGATGTTTCCTGTGCAGAGCGGAAGTGTCTTCACAAGCAGACGGAGAAATGGAGCCATGGCTGCGCTGGGCTGAGCCCCCGCAGCACCATCTGAAGTGGGGCCGGCAAAACCAGGGTTTCTGTCCCTGCCTCGGAGCCACGGAAAGGCCGTGAGACTAAGCGAGTGTGATGGGGCCCTCTGTGCGCATGCCCGCAGAGCCCAGACCCTCCGCCTGTGCGCTCTGCCGCCTCTAGGGCCTCAGGGCACCTGGGCAGCGGAGCTCACGTGTGCCTCCCGCTTCCTCCATTCCCACAGTTCTGTTTGTGGAGCCTGCATGTGCCAGGTACTTGTGTGTCCTCAGGTGTGCCCGGCCTGAGGACACACACGAGAAGCAGGAGGACCCGTCGCTGGCCCAGGTGGGCATCTTCTGACCCGGGGCACGTTAGCTGCCCGGGAGTCTTTTCTCCCAAGGATGGTGCTCGCCTGGCTGCACAGGGCCCTTCGCCCGCGCTGCAGATTTCCGGGTGTCTCCGTGCTCTGTTCCCAGCGCAGCCGAGAGAAGCCCTGAGTCTCACGCTCGGGCGGGTCACGAGGTGAGAGCGG
Organism: Thryonomys swinderianus; assembly: GCA_004025085.1. Taxonomy (NCBI): domain Eukaryota; kingdom Metazoa; phylum Chordata; class Mammalia; order Rodentia; family Thryonomyidae; genus Thryonomys; species Thryonomys swinderianus. The sequence goes on from PVIC010000193.1 coordinate 70,793, forward strand.
GCGCCCCGACCATGCGTGTCCCGAGCAGGCCAGGGCGCTCTCAGGGCGGGCGGAGGCTGCTCATACCGGAGTGAAACACTCACCGAGAGGTGATACAGAACAAAGGTCGAGGGTTTTGTAGATAATTCGCGTTTGGTAGATAATTAACAGTGAGGTCATAAGGGAGGTGCAACAGGAAATACCAGAACTGAGGCTGAAGTGCCCAGAGTACTAATGTGTAACAAGACGCAGCAAAAGTAGCCAGAGCTGACCCTGGGTGCGAGGAGCGGAGGTCCTGAGGGCGCGGGGAGCGTCCTCGGGGGAGCAGGGTGTGCGGGCACTGTGACGGAAGGACAACCCATTCCCGGGCCCTGGAAGACAGCGGGTCAGCCCGGCCGTCAGGTGCTCTGGATCTCAAGGATCCTGACCCATTTTGCTACACATACATCAGTCCCGTTAGATCGCACGCCCTGATTCCCAGGAAATAGCTCTGTTGTGCTTTAGGACACTGCGTTCCAAGGCTACACCCACAAAACACCCCAGCCAAGAGTCCAGGAAGACAGAGGTGGATTATGTGAAGAAATGGAAGCGTCCGGCACAGCCCCGGGCGACCCCGGGGCCTCTGGGTCCGGTGACGCAAGGCCCCGCCCCAGGGATCCGGGGCAGAAGCAGCAGGTCCGCGGAGTCAACGGCCCCAGCCGGCATCCTGGTGCTCCGGCCCCCGGGTAGGCAGCGAGGGAGGGCGAGGAAGAGGCCCGGGCGGACCAGCGGGCCCAGAGCCGGCCGTGGCTCCACGGCGTGGAACGCGCAGGGAACTTGAGGCTGTGGTGCACGTTGGAGGAAAGGGGAGCGGAAGGAGCAGTTTGGCCAGGGAGGTCAGACTGACCCTCCGAGAGAGAGAGGACGAAGCGCCCAGAGGAGGGGAGAGGGCTGTTCGGGTCCCGGGGCTGGCCGGCGTTCTTCCCTCGGGAACAGTCAGCCGTGCGGACTGACACGCAGCGCCTCCCACCCGCCGACTGTGTGAGGGTCACGTTGTTTCCTAAGTTCAGAGAACCTGACAGAGGGCCATGGCGAGCGGGACCACCTCGGTCCAGGCACGGGGCGGCCGCACCTCCCCGCCCTCCGCGGCCTCACAGCGGGCCGCTCCCTTCCCCCAGCCCTGGAGCACTGCTGTCCGCTGTCCTGTGCGCGTCGCTGTGCGGCGTGTCCCTGTGCCGGTGCGCTCTCCATAACGTGCGGGGACACGTGGGCCGATGCCAGCTGTCGGCTCTGATGCACAGACCCGCTGTGCGCGTCGGGCTCTTGACGTGCATGTCGCCAGCTTGTTATCTGGGGCACGTTCCCAAGACGGAGCTCGTGCTTTGTGTGGTCTGTGTCTCTTTCGTTCCGCGAGACACCGGCAGAGCTGCTCCCCACATTGCTGTGCCCTCTTCCCTTCCCACGGCGGCGTGTGAGTTCCAGTTAACACCGTCCGTGCCACACTGGATGCTCATAGTCTTCAGTTTTATCAGTTCTAGTGAAGACACAATGGCATCCCACTGTAGTTTTTCCCTGACGGCTAATGATAGTAAACATCTTTTTATGTACTTACTTGGGACTCATATCTTTGGTAAAGTATCTGTTTAAATCTTCTGCCCATTAAAAAAATTTCTATTAGTATATGTTTGGGACACATAATACTGTAATTACATTTCTTTGGGGACAGTGGTTGTTTGCTCACCATTAAGACTGCAGGTTTTTCATAAATACGCTCTATCAGATTGAGGGAGTTCTCCTCGCCCCCAATTTGCTGAGAATTTTTATCATGAATTCGTCAAATTTTGTCTAATCCTTGTTTTCTGTATGGAGATCACCTTCGTGTTCTTCCCTTTTGATCTGTTTCTATGATGAGTTGTTGATTGATTTTCAATATTAACTGCCTTGTATAGCTCAGAGGAACCATTTTTTTGGTACAATATATTATCTTTTCTGTGTATTGATGGATTTGCTACGCTAATATTTATTCAAGACTTTTGCCTTTATATTTATTGTTGATGGGGCTTGTAGTTTTCTACCAGTATGTTTATTTAGTGTGTATCAGGACAATATTGGCCTCATAAATGGGATTGCAAGTCCTCTTCCTCATCTCCTTCTTGGTAAGTTTTGTTTAATCCTGCTGTTACTTCTTTACCAGTGTGTGGTACAGTTCACCAATAAAGCCATTTGTATCTATGTGAGGATTTTAATCTCTGAGTGGAAGCAGATGAGATGTGCTGTGGCTGTGTCTAAGCCTCATATGGTCATAGGTGGGGCTTTTCAGAGGAGGCTGGATCTACAGTGTGGGATGCTGGGATTAAGTGTGTATACAGGGATCATTATTGAATTAGTGCATGGATTCGTCTGGCACAGTTGCAGGCAGAGGTAATGTGAAGACCTATCTTAGGTGTGAATGCTCCTTGCCCTGAGGGTATATAGTCTGACTAGAACACAGAGGACAAAAAGAGGGCTGCTATCTGACACCAGTTGCTGCTTTGCTACTTCGATCCTTTCTGTCTTTCCTGCCACAAACTTTCTTCTCTGTGATGCCCCTCTGCCATGCCACCATGTGTAGGAGCCAGCCAACTCTGAAATCTTTACCAACTGTGAGCTATAGTAACCCTTTTATCCTTTAACTTTGAGTGTCAGGTATTTTGTCTCAGCAATGAGAAAAATAACTAAGATTTTGTTACCAGAGAAGTGGGGTTGTTGCTATGACTCTGCCTGACCATGTGGCCCAAAAGCCTTTGGAAGTGGCTTGTGGGAAGAGTTTAGAAAGGTTTGGAGATGCCAACTGAAGAAGTAGTCTTGGAATCCTTTAAGCTGTCCTTGATGGGAGATTCTGATCAGAACTCAGAAAAACAGAATGTTGATAAAAATGCAGCAGGTAAAGACCAGACTCAGGAGATTTCTACTAGGCAGAAGGACTGTATTGGTGGTTGGACTCCAGACTATGTATGTTATGTTCTGGCAGAAAGTTTTTATTTTGCTCATGTCTATAGACTTTGCCTGAGACTGAGATTAAAGGTGGCAGACTGTTTTCAAGGCAGTCCAATGTTGAGGTGGTGGTTTGGTCACTGTTGGGGTTGTTAGCCAGATCTGTATTAAGAGTCAAGAGCAAAGAGTCCAACAGAATGACTTAAAAGTTTTGAGTTTGGCCAGAAAAGAAGCTCTAGTAAAGTTGCAGACTGCAAAGTTGGAGAAGAGGAAAACTTGGTCACTGAGAAGGAACAGGACAGTAGAAAAGATGGTCTGAGGACACCCCAAGAACCAGCAGGACCCCAGCATGTGCAGCCTCAAAATTGCCAAGGTGAAAGGCTGCTTTGAGGAGAGACCCCCAGAGCAACCTGTTCCGGGATGACGGCTGCACGGAGAACTCCTCTCTCTGGATTGGGTTCCCAGTGCTCAGCAGCCCAGCGCCTGCAGCCAAGAGAGAAGGAAGCCCGGCTGCTGCTCTAGCTGGCAGCAGACCCTGGCACCAGCCATGTGGTGCTGATGTTAGGTGCACGCAGAACGCAAGCGTTGTGGGGCCAGGAGGGCTCCCGGCTAGACTTCAGCAGTAGCCTGACAGGCCAGGCGGCGTGTCCCCGAGAGGGCAGTGTGTGAAGCTGACGTGCAGTGGAGACCCCGCAAGTTTGGAGGAGCCAGGAGCGTGGGTCATCTGAGGAAATCTGAACAGAGTGAACAAAGCCAGTCCAAAAGAGAAGCTGTAAGAGCTATAATTCCTGGGCTGGAGATTTAGCTTAGCGGTTCCGGCACCTGCTTAGCAAGCACAAGGTCCTGAGTTCGAACCCCAGTAACCACATACAACAATACCGGGTGTAGTGACTCATGTCCACTAGTGATCAGTACCACATACCACAATACCAAGCGTGGTGGCTCACACCTGTAATTTCAGCACTCGGGAGACAGAGGCAGGAGGATTCCTGAGTTCAAGGCTTGCCTGTGCTACATAGTGAGCTCAAGGCCAGCCTGAACTACAAAGCGAGACCCTGTCTCAAAAAAAAAAAAAAAAAAAAAAAAAAAGCTACAATTCCTGGCAGTGCTTTAAGGGCAGAGCCACCCAAGCCCTTTGGAGTTCACATCTTGCCACAGATTGCTCTGGTTGGTAGATCCAAAACTGTGGGACTTAATTTTTGCCCTTCCTGCTGGATTTTGTACTTGCTTTGGTTCTATTCCTGTCTGTCCTATTTGTTTCTTTTAGAATGGTAATGTTTAACTTGTGACATTGTGTGTTGGAAATATTTAACTTCCAAGGGCTTGCAGTTAAGAGTTTGTCTTAAACTGAGCATGGTGGTCCAGTCCTGTAATCCCAGCACTCAGGAGGCTGAGACAGGAGGATTCTCATGAGTTCAAGGCCAGCCTGAATTATAGATCGAGACCCTGTCTCAAAAACAAAAAGTTTGCCTTAAATATCAGAGGACAATTTGTACTTGGACTTTTCAGCAACACTGAAACTTGTAGGACTTTGGCATCTGTAGAGAGGGATGAATGCCTTATGCATAAAAGGACCCAAGTGAGTCTTTTGGGGACAAGGGGCAGAATGTTATGCTTTGTATCTAGCTGTTCCCCAAAGCCCCATGTCATAGGTGACGCTTTTCAGAGGTGACATATCTAGGGTGAGGGATGGTGGGATTATGTGATACTTGAATCAAGGGTGTGTGATTTTTACTAAATTAACCTAATGCTTGATTTGACATAGTTCTGAGGGTGGTCATTGGGAAGGTCCACCCTGGGTGTGGGTGGCACCACCCAAACGGCTAGTAGCCTGGAAAGGATGAAAAGTAGAAGCAGGCAGGCTGCTGCTGCTTCACTCCTTCGCTCCTTGCTGCCTTCTGCCCAACATGAACTGTTTCTCCTCTGCAGTGCCCCCTACCGGCCAGCCAGCCTGAGAGCCAGCTGACTGTGAACTGAAACCTCTACAAGCTATGAGGGAAAAATAAACGTTTCCTCCTTTGACATATGGGTGTCAGGTATTTTGTCTTGGCAATGAGAAAGTAACCAAGGCAAGTGGATCCAGGGCTGTTCATGTTCAAGCCACTTCTTTCAGAGTGGACTTTGGTGCTTTGTGCCCTTTGACAAATTTTTCCATTTCATCTCAGCAAAGTTGTTCATTTATTCTTATTTTCCTTTTGCTGTTTGTAATATGTTTAGTGATTGTTCCCTCCTTGAACCCTTATGTGAGTGATTTGGGTCTTCCCTCTTGTGTCTTACTTTCTCTCTCGTCTATTAAAAGAGGAAGTGACCAGGTGCAGTAACATAAGCCTGTAATTTCAGCTACGCAGGGCAATTTAGTGAGGATCCATCTCAAAGTAAATCACAAAAAGGGCTGGGGATCTCTTCAGTGCGAGGTCCTGTTTCCAGTCCCCAGGGCTACCAGAAAAAAATCAACACAATGATTCCTGTATGTCCATCACCCAGACTCCATAATTATCAGTATTTTTCCAAACATACTGCATCCTGCTTTCCTTTGAATTGCTGAAGTATTTTAAAGTAAGCCTAAGACATTGTAACATTACCCTAGCCTCAGATATGTTCCTATATGCGTCTCTAAAATGTGCAAATATTTTCTTAAAAACACAAAATACCATTATTAGCCCTAAAAAAGTTAAAATGATACCTTGGTACCATCTTTTGCCTAGACGTACCTGTAAAATTCTACTGATTACCTCCGAAGTGTTCATTCCATTCAGCATGTTCCGATCAGAACCCAGACGAGGCCCACGCAGAAGCCCCTGTGCTCTGTATCTCAGGACTCTGGTCAGAGACCAGTCATTCTCTTGTTTCTACGCACACAGAAAGCAGCCCCTTGAGTCCCGCATTGTGGGCGTGGCCATTGGCCTAGGCTGATACCGTCTCACTTCTAGGCTCTGGGTCTGAGAATGCCTGGGTTCAAACAAGTGTGGGCTCACGTGCACCTGGCCACCTCGAGCCCTGTCCTGCCAGCCGGGCACCCGTCAGTCTCCACTCGGTTCAGTGCGTCTAGCGTGCCCCGCCGTTCCCATCTGCCCTGCCGTTTTCCGTGGGTGCTTTTAGACTTGAGCGGCCCTTAGAAACCGGAGCCCTCAGGGCTTTGGAACATGCCGTCTGCCACTCCCGGCTCAGGGCCCGCAGCCCTTCCCGCCCTGGCCTTTTGTCTGGCTGGCGTCGGTGGTCCTGAGTTCCAGCAGCGGGAACGTGGCCGTCTCTCGGACCCTGTGGCTTCTGCCCTGTGCTGCCCGATGAGGTGGTTGGCACCGCCTCCCGCCACTGTCAGGTGACAGCCCGCTCAGCTGTTGGCGGGCGTCTGGGCACCACCGGAATACTCTAACCGGGATGCCCGGGGGAGCCCATGTCCACACTGTGTCCGGTGCCAGCACCCCCTGGGCGTGAGCTGTGGGTGAGCCGCGTGGGTGGCTCGCCTGGCACATGCTCCGTCAGCCCTCACCGCTATGTGGCGCTAACTTCCAAACCCCGACATCGTGCCCTGTGTCCTCGTGAGTTGCTTCGCCCTCCTGGCCTGGCTCCGGGGACAGTGTGGCCGCCTCCCCACTCTCTCTCCGCTGCCGCGTCCTGTGTCTCGGTGGGGACTCTGCTGCCCGCTCGGCCGCTCTGCCCTGCAGGACGCGGTCCCTGGAGTGTCGCGATCACCTGCTCCCCACGTGCCCCCCATAGCTCTTACCCGTGCTGTCGTCTCGCCGCGGATCTCGGGCCCGGCACATGGCGTGGAGAGGCCAGGTCACTGGGTCCCGCGGAGGCCTCTGCTCGCCCTGGGAGGCCAGGCGGGGCTGGCTTCGGAGCTGGGGGAGGAGGCCGCGCGCCGCCTGGGCTGGTCGCAGGCTCCCCACTGCTCCCGCTGAAGGGGAGGAGTCTGCTGCAGAAGCAGCGAGAGCCTCTAGCGCGCTCCCGCCGGCCCTGGCTGGGACTCGGCTCTGACCGCCGTCCAGGCCACTGCGCGTTCGAAGCCTGGAATGGACAGCCAGGGGTCGCAGCGCCAACGGATCGTTGCTCGCAGCCCTGGGGAAACTCGCCAGCTCCGGGGGCGAGCGCTGGGCGCTCTGTGTGTACACAGGGTCTGCCCTCTCCTGGACACCCTGTGGGACGGGGGTCTGGGCGCGGGCAGAGGGAAGCCCCTTCTCAGCAAATATGTGAAGCAGCATTCTGTGGGAGCACCGCCGCGCCAGGTGCGTGAACCACCTGTAATCCCAGCACACGGGAGGCTGAAGCGGGAGCATCTCGAGCTCAAGGCCAGCCCGAGCAACACTGTGAGATCCTGTCCTGGGCGGGGAAACTGCATGAACTGTGGCGGGCCGGCTGCCTGCGGGCGAGCTGAGAGCCGCGCTGTTCACCGCGTCGCCTCGGTTCAGAGCAGAGCCGCTTGCTGGGGGACCCTGGGGTGCAGGTGAAAACTGGCTCACAGCAGGCCACTCGCGTCTTTAATCCCCTGGGATTGTGTTGCTGTTGCTGTTGTTTGGAGTTGCCTGGAAGGGAGAAAGGCATCGTCATCTTGGGTAAGGCTGGTGTCCCAAACCCAGTTTTAGAGTGACGCTTCCTGTCGTCCCCTTTCTGTCCTCCTCTCTCCGGCCTCCGGCCTCCGGGGTCATGAGGGTCCTTCCTGCTGCTCCCGCGTCGGCGAAAGGAGACCTCCCGGCTTGGACAGATGAGGGTCAGAGTGGGGAGGGTGTACGGCCTTTTCCTTACTGTTTTCACACATTTACCCTCTTAATTTAAAAACTACTTCTGGGCAAGGAAATAAGAGAGCTCTAGCTTCTAGAGATGAAAAAGTTAAGTGCCTGATATGCTTGAGTTACTGAAATTAAGAAAATGCCTGCTAAACACAGTTTTCTTTAGCATGATGGAAAGAATACTGTAAACAAACCAAAAGAGCCAGGTGTGCAGGCACATACCTGTAATCTCAGCACTCTGGGAGGCTGAGACAGGAAGAGCTCAAGTTTGAATCCATCTTAGGCAATGTACTGAAACCTTAGTTCAAATTTAAAGAGGGAGGCTAGAGAAAACACTTATTGCAAAGATTCTGGGTTCAATCTCCTACATCCCAGAACAACAAAAAACAAGTCTTGCTCTGTTGCTTCTGAATAAAGTTTATTTGAAAAATAAACTGAAGGTGTTAGGCACAACTTCCAGGTAACAACTATAAGGTGCATTTGTGCATGGGGTGTGGGTGGGGGCAGTTAGCAGTGGATTTTGGTGCCCAGGATTGGATGGTGCATTGGCTTTTAAGTGTTTTCTTAACACCCAGTACATATAAAATTTGCTCATTAGTAAAATTTAGGTGGAATCCTGGGACCTGCCCCAGTACTAGAGAGGCCAGAGGACTGCAGATGAGGAGGAATGAGACTGCTGTGTTAGCTGTGGCCTGACCCTGCCCTGGCTTTTGTCAGTGCTCCCCGCTGTGATGAGCGTTCAGAAGTGTGCTCTGTGTATGCGCATGCACATGTGTGTTCGAGTGTATGTGCTGCTTGTTTGCACGTGTTTGGTGGGGGGTGTGGTACATAGCCCGGTCAGAAGCAGTGAGTTCTGCGTGTGCCGGTTCCACAGGAGCGCGGCCAGCTCACTGCAGGCTTCACACCCGGGGCTCGGGCTGCTGTGAGGCACCGGGAGCAGCAGCAGAGCCAACGGGCCCCGGAAGCAGTTTTAGAAGCATGTTCTGTGAGGCGCCCTGGTTGTGCCCTGGTTTCTCCTCCCTGCGCCCTTGTCCGTGTGATTCAGCTTTAACTCTCTCTGTCTCTGTCTTTCTCCCTAAGCTGTTTTCATTGAATTTAACTGGGGTAATTATATAAGCACTAAAAAAAAAGCTGAATGCTTTGGGGATGATAATCAGTGAAAAACTCCATCAGATTTAATTTTGAGTTCTATGCTTTTATCTTTAAAAGGCTTATTTCCAGAATGCTTATGAATAGAAGGGGTGTGTGCGCGTGTGTATGGCAGGGTGATGGCTCAACTTCTTCTGGTGCCTCAGTGCAGACAGTCACCTCTGCCAGGTTTGCTTGCCTTCATCTTCTGCCTCCTGCCTACCTGATTACTTCCAGGTTGTCAGGGTCACTCCGGGGAGCTAAGCCATTTTAATAATATTCCTAACAGAAAGTAAATCTGACCTTGCTACTAAAAGAATTGTATCCCAGGGCCTGAGATTTAGCTCAGTGGTTCTGGCACCTGCCTGGCAAGCACAAGGTCCCTGGTTCGATTTACATACAATACCAAGTGTGGTGACTCATGTCCACCAGCGATCAGTACCATGTACCACAGTGCCAGGCATGCTGGCTCATGCCTGTCATCCCAGCACTCGGGAGGCAGAGGCAGGAGGATTGCTGAGTTCAAGGCTGGCCTAGGCTACATAGTGAACCTGTTGAACCCCAGCACGGACGAGTGACAGTAATCGAGCCTGAGGCAGACTGAGGCAGACTGCCGTCCTTCCCCGGATGCACTTAGTGTTTTTTAGGTCAAATCTGTTTGGAGTATAATTTACACACAACAAAATTCACCAATTAGATGCCTAGGATGGTGATTTGGACAAATGCCCCACCCTGAGCCACCTCCCCACCCCAAAGGGCAGTGGCCTCCCGTCCTGATCCTCTGTGTGGTTCGAGGGCACCTGTCACAGCTACAGCCCTCTGTGGCCCCCTGGCTCCCTCTGGGCAAGCCTCTCTGGTGGGCTGTGGCCCCGAGATGCTGGCAGAAGTACGCGGGTCTGCACCACCCGTGGGACCGAGAGGCTAAGTGTCCTCGGGCTGAGGCCATCTCGCTGTGTGGCCTGGAACATGCACTTGAGCAGGGATTTGAGGCACTTGGCATGGGGCTGGGGCATTCCCAGGGGGCCTCCCTTGGCATTTACCTCCAGGCTGCAGGTAGCCCCAGGAGGTGGCATCGAGGTCCAAGTGCCACCCACAAGGCCTTGGCACCTTCTGTGGCCTCTGTGCCTGGCCTTGGCACCTTGGCTGCTCCTCAGCCTTCTTTGCACAGGGGTTTTCCCGCTGTGGCCTCCTGTGCCCTCCAAGAGCGGTCGGAGATGCAGAGGTCGTGTCCATGGTTGGGTGCTGTGTACCTTGAGGGCGACAGCACAGTTACCTTTCAAGTGATATTGCCTGAAGAAGTTAGTAAAAGCTCCCCGAGGTCAGGCTGGCGTGGCGTCAGGACCACAAAATGCTGTGTGTTTTCCCAGCCCCGGAGAGTCCGAGCTGGAGGCACGTGGGGGTGGAGGGGCCTCGCCTCTGATGTCAAAGGCGCCAGCCGTTCCCCAGCCTGGGTCCGGGCTAATGTGAAGAAGGGCATTATTGGCCGCTTCCTGGGGGCTCGGGCTGTGAGGGCCACTGTGGCAGGAAGCCCCAGAGACGCTCTGAAGAAACTGCAGAGCCACAGAGCGAGCGCATCAAAGCGCCCACAGGATGCAGCGCAGCCCTGGTTGGCACCGCGCCCGGGCTGCCCGGGACGGTGACCTCCAAGCTGCCCAGGTTCAAGGGGCAGGCCTAAGTTCAGAGTTCACAGCATTTTGTTTATTCACCTGTTTCCTACAGTCCTAAGAAACTTCTGAAGAATTAATGAGCAATTCTTTTTTTTTTTTTTTTTGAGACAGGGTCTTGCTTTGTAGTCCAGGCTGGCTCTGAGCTCACTATGTAGCCCGGGGCAAGCCTCGAACTCAGCAATCCTGCCTCTGCCTCCTGAATGCTGGGATTACAGGTGTGAGCCACCCCGCCCCGCTTAATGTGCAATTCTATCAGACACGCAGCTTTCTTCAGGGAAACTAATGGTGCAGCGGGGGAGGCGGGGAGCTGCTCCCCGACGCCAGGCAGGCCAGGCTTCTGTACAGTGCAGAAAGCCCTCCTCAGGGTAAGCATGGCCGCCGCCACGCCTCCTTCCAGCCACCTCTCCACCCTCTGCCACGTCTTTGAGGGCTCCCGGCATGTGCCCGCACGAGGACCAGGGCAGCAGCGGCACTCTGTCAGTTGTGGGCAGGTGGCCTAACAGTGGTCACCGTGGCCTTCCTAACTTGGGGAGGGTGGCAGGAGAGGCCCTGCCAGCGCCAACCGTGACGCAAGATGGTGAATGACGGAAGCCGAGAAGCAGTCTGTGGAAAGACAGGGAGGTTGTCCACCATGCCGGGTAGTTCTGGTTCTGGAAGTTTCTCTAGCTGGAAGTGAGTGGTACGGCTGGCTCAGGCAGGGCCTGGGCTTCATGCCTCCACATCCGGTCGTTTTAGTTTTTCTCGCCGCAGTCTTAATCTGCCACTTGGTCATTTGTTAGTGGCTGATTTCTTACAGAGAAGTTTGAAGTGATAATGTGCAGATTTTACATTTCCTTGTGTCATTAAAATTTTAATACAAACAAGAATAAACCATTTTGAAACAGGGTTAACACTTTTAAAGGTTGTTTCTATATTATACTGTGCTATTTTTGGAAACTGACCTAAGAATTGTTACCCCACTTTTGTTCATTTCCCGTGGTGTGTGTGTTTGTGTGTTAAATGTGGACTCAGCATAGGTAATAGTTGCAATCTGTATACTATCATAATAAACTCTTAAATCCTGCCTTTTACACTGTTGCCACCAGATGGCTAGGAAAAAAATTAAGCAGGACAAGTGCAACAATTATGCAAAAGACTTGCAATCACTTTTGATTTTTGCTTCGGAGATGAAATATGAAACTATAGATGGACTGTGCTTCAGCCAAGAAACCGCTGAATAAGTGACAGCCATTTCAAGTAGCGCTGGGCCTGAGGGACCCTTGCATCAGTGTTTTTGTTTTTCTTAAAGAAGGACAATGTTAAACTAGTCAGACTTTGCTGACCTGACACTTTTAGAAGCTCTCTGGGGCTGTTCCCCCTCCAGGGAGGCCCCGGATGTCCACACTGCTCCTAGCCTCCGGGACTGGGGACAGGGTCAGACTCTGGGTCCCGAGCGGAAGGCACCTCAGTCCTGGCCCCGCAGCCAGCCTGGCACTCAGTCTCCCGGCGTGCTTGGTCCCCATTTGTAGATTGGCTTAGGTACGCTGGGAGCAGGCTCTGGAGCCTGAGAGGAAACTCCTCCGACCTGCACGTCAGGATCCATGCATGTCTGGTTTTGATTTCGTCCACGAGGGATGGGGACACACACTTTCAGACACGCTCACAGGCCACGTCTGTTAGGGCAAGGACAGCGGCCTATGGCACGGACGGTGCCCTGGACCAGAAACCCTACCCGCTTCCTGCCACTGCATCCCGGGGCCCCTTGGCCTCGCATGTGCTCTGGGTCACTCTTGGCCCTGTCACTTATTCATTCCGACAAGTAACCTCTTGGTTGTACACCATTTTATTTAAACCCGCTTTCCTGATTCAAAGTGAACATGAGTGCCTTAATCCTCTAATGGGAATTAATTGCTTGTTTCAGTGCTTAACTCTGATCCTTTCTTAGTCCCCACAGGGACAAGTTACTTCCTGAAGGACTGGACTTTGTTGTTGAAAACACAATCAGAAAAGGTAATGTTTTTCTTACAAAAGAAGCCAAAATGCAGAACAGAGATATTTCATTGCATAAGTAGTGTCCTCAAGCTAATTTTATATTATGAAGAATACATTTGCGAATTACTACCTGGAAAGAAAAGAAGTTAACTTCTTTTGCCTGGTTTTCTTTTATGGAAGTCAGCTGTCATCGGCAGAGGAAAGTTAATGATTTTCCATGTAGCTGGAATTAACGTCCTATGGTCTAATTCTATGTAGTATCACCTTCCTGAGCATTCCTATTGGTTCTAAGAAATAATCAAGACCATCACCACTATTTGATACTGCTTGATTCTCTTATAATGTACTCACTTTTAGTTTCAGGAGCTTAAGAAAAATAGAGCTAGCAGAAATTTTTGTAAAAGATAGTGTTGGGACAGAGACCTCGAGAAGAGCAGAGTAAGCGAGGGTCAAGGGGACCAGGTCATCAGCATTCATCAGATGCCAGTGCTGGGCACACAGGTGTCGGGCAGCAGACATTAGCCCACAGGAAAATACAGCAGACGTTGTTTCATAAAGGATGAAGCAGGAACTCTGAGCTGTCACTTCAACAGCTGAGTGGCGGAGGTGGGACCCGGCATTTCGCCACTTACTGCGCACTGTGCCCTTCGTGTCTCCCCGCAGAGCACTGAGGCTGCCCTGTCTCCTGTCCCACGCGGGCGGGGGCAGGGCCCGCACTGTCCAGGCCGTTCCCAGGCCTCCTCGGGATGTCCACTTTCTGTTGGAGGAGAGACAGACAGCGTCTATGTTGCCGTGGAAAAGCGCACATGCTCACCTTCGGCTCTTTCCATCTATGACATGCTTTCGAATTTCATCCACGACTACCAGGGAGAGAACGAATACGGTGGCCAGGGGAGAGGGTCGACACAGGGGCATAGTGCCCTCCTCCCTGGAGCGGCCCAGGGCTTGGGTCTGTGGCGGCGTGGTGGGGCCTTGAGTCGGTCTAGCCAGGATGAATCACAGCACAGGTTAGGTGCTCGGCCCATTGGGACGGGCTGCTCATGAGCCTGCTGGCTGCGACCTTCACAGCGAGCCCTGGAAAGGGGCTGAGTGTGACAGGGAAGGACTGAGAGCAGAGAGAGGCGGAGAACTCAGAACAGAACAAAGTAAAGCCAAAGCCAGGAGAAGAAAAGAAGTAGCAGAGGTTAAAACAAAAAGAAAAAGAATAGAAAAACAGTGGAGAAGATCAATCTTCAGTTTTCTCTCACTGTGACAAAACACCTGAGGGAAAACAGCTTCCACGGGAAGGTGTGTTTTATTCTGGCTCATGCACGAGAGGCTGCAGTTCATGGCCCGCTGTTCCGGGCAGAGCAGGCCAGGAGCAAGGCGGGCACCTCTGCAGCAGCCAGGCCACCCCTCCTGCGTGCCGTCTGCCAGCAGCCACGCTGCCAAGGGCGACCTCTCAGTCCAGACCATCCCGTCAGCGGCACTAAGAAGTTGCTGTTTGGAAAGAGTGACAGACTGACGAATCTTTACTGGGCGTGGGGAATAGGCAGAGTGTGAGAGGCTCAGTCCCATCTAAAGTGAGAGGACATGTGAGCCCATATGTTAGAAATAAAATGGACTCTGAGGGAAGACTGTGAACAGTCATCTGCAGCAAAATGGCTGGTCCAGGTGAAACGGATAAAAGTCCTTGAAATATGCAACCTGCCAAGACTAAATCATGACTAAACAGAAAATCTTATAGAGCGACAACTACTAAGATCAAAACAAATAACTCCACCCCCCCCCCCCACCAAAAAAAGAAAAGCCCAGGACCAGACAGTTTCTCTGTTGAGTCCTAGCAAACATTTAAAGACTTAACACTAGTCTTGCTGAGGCCATTCCAGAAAAATCAAAGGAATGGATACTTCACACTTACTCCACGAGGCCAGCATTGCTGTAGCACCAAAGTCAGATGAGGACACCGAAGAAAACTCTGGCCAAATAACCCTGGATGAAGACTGGTATAAAAATCCTAAACACAGCGAACAGAATTCAGTGATATTTTAAAGATTTACATTGTGATCAAGTGAGATTCATTCCTGGAATGCAAAGGTGGGACATAGAAAAAAAGTCACTATAATAATTAGGCTAATAATAAAATACAGTCATCTCTATTTCATGGTAAGAACACTCAAAATAGGAATAGGAATTGCTTCAACATGGTAAAGGCTGCATATAGAAAGCTCACAGTAAACCTGACCAGTAAACTTGACCAAATTTATTTTTGTGAGGAATTTCCAGTATTCTATAGTTACTGCATCATTTTCCATTTCCACCACCAGTGCACAGGGTTCTGATTTCTGTGCCTCCTTGCCACCATGTGTGACGTGGCTTTGTTGTTTTAGAAGTGGGCATCCTTATGCCAATGAGGTTCTGACGTGGATGTCCCTAATAGGTAGTTCCTTGAGCATCTTCTCTAAAGAAGTATATTTTTAAGTCTTTTGCCCAATGTTATAATTGAGTTTTTGGTTATATTTTTGGAATGTATGTATTCTCATTTACAGTCGCTATCAGATATAGCATGTAATTTGCAATTACTTTCTCCTATCCCAGAAGTTATGTTTTTCCACTGTAGATTGTATCCCACCTGTAGAAATGATCCCTAAAAATACAGCCTTTTTAGATTGTATTCCTTAGTACTCAGAAGTTTTAAAATTTGTGGCAGTCAGAATTATTTTTAATGTTGTTGTCTATGATTTCGGTGTCATACTCCATCAGTTCCATAGATCATCAGGAGCCCGAGACCGACAGCCGCGGCTCTGCAAGGAGGAGGGGCCGCTGGCCCTGCACACAGCGCCCGCTCCCCGGTGCGCACCTGGAGCCTCCGTCAAGGCCAGCCCCGTGTGAGCACGGCACTTCGCAGACTGTAAGCTGAGTAAACCCCTCTCCACGAAGTTACCACCACGGTAACACAGAACAGGCTAAAACACCGCTCAGGAGTCCTGTGGAGACGGGAAGGAGGGTGGGTGGTGGAAGTGTGAAACAGAACAGAGCAGGTGGTACTGACCGCAGCCTGGTGACCGCGGGACCTGAGGTCAGTCCCTGCGCTGCCCGTAGCTGTGCGGGAGACGCGCATACTGACACGCGCGCCTCAACCTGCCGGCCAGCCCGTGCCCCTCCCTCTCCCGCCCGGTGTCAGGAGATGCAGAAGGAAGGGAGGACGGAGATGGAGACGAAGATGTTCCTCTGTGGCCCAAGCGGAGTGCTCGGGGTGAAATTCCCAGTACAAAGAATGAGAAGGAAAACAGACGTGCGACCTCACGGCCACAGCCTTGCGGGGCTCCGGGGTGAGGACGGCACCACGGGGCTCCTGCGGAGGAGCGCAGGCCACGCATGCGGCACGGACTCCCTGGCAACATGAGCCGAGAAGACCGCAAGGCGGTGTGCAACGTTTTGTGGAGTCCTCCACCTGGCCAGGTTACTAAGCGGGCAAGGAGGGACGCGGCCCGAAGAGGGCGGGCTGCCGCACAGGCGCAGAAAGGCCCTCCGTGCCCCAGCAAGGCACGCGGGACCCGAAGGGCCGGCACCGGAAAGGTAGCGCTGGACGACCGCCCTGGCGACCTGAGTGGACACCAGAGCAAAACAAGCCCCGTGCAGTTTTAGCTCCAAGGAAAAGAAGAAACTTTCCAGGCAGGAAACTGGATCATAGTACACTGTGTGTCTTCGCTGAGAGCAGTGTTGGCATAGTTCCGACGCTGAGATGAATATGGATTTGACCCAAGTGGAGATGGTGGGGCAGAAGGAGGACAAGCGCTGGCACCGCGGGCACCTCGGCCCTGCGCCCTCACCACAGCCCGGAGCCTCCCTCAGCGTCCAGGCGGTGGAGTCGCAGCACAGAGAAGGTCAGCAGTTTGCCTGAAGTTGTCCAGTGTACAGTGTTAGAGCCAGGATTTCCGCAGGCGGTTTGGGCCTGAAGCCTGTGCTTTGAGCCACGGTGCCTGCCTGTCCTTCGGGCGGGGATGCAGGACGTAATTTAAAACATCAATACGTAACAGGAGAAGGGACAGTGTGGAGAGGACACCTGCTGGTCACAGTTGAGCAGCTACAAGAGTTGCCTTTGAGAGTGAGAAGGCGTAGCGAACTGGGCTTTTCCTGTGCAGATTTCCTGGGACGCGCCTCTCTGGCTTCTGTCTCTTGCCATGCTGGGGCTGGAACCCAGGACCACAGGGCGCACCTGTCGGCAGGTGCCAGCACCGCGCCCCACCCCGGCCGCTGCCTGTGCGGCCCCCGCAGCCCCTGGCACTGCAGCTGCGTCCCAAGTCCGTCCCCGACGGCTGCCGCCGGCTGTCCTGAAGCAGCACGAGGCAGGAGGGAGGGAAGCACAGGGCTCTGCAGGGGCCTACTCCTTCTCCATCTTGCTTTGCACCACTTGTGTCGTTATGTAACAGTCCGTGGCCCGGCCCCAGGTGGCTGTAGACACTCACCTTCATGTGGAGCCACAGTGGCTGCCGTCAGTCACAGCGAGTCGTCGTGGAGCATCATCACCCTCTAAGACCTGGGGAAAGGAAATGCGACAGAGCCACCGTTAGAATTCTGCTGGGCCAGGCTGGAAGTGCATTCTATGACTTGCTCTCTCTCTGCTCACTGGATTTCCGCTGGCTACTTATCTGTCCATTCACTGCTATCCCTCACTTTTCTATGATGTTTCAAAAGTCCTTTTAAAACAATGGAAAACTCCCTGAGAAGCTGGCCAGGCTGTTCCCATGTGCAAGTGACTGTATTCTTGAAATGACTCCCTGTCCCCAGAGGCCACGCTGTTAGGGGCACTGGGCCTGGGCCCTCAGTGCCCACCACACAGTGGGGAGAGGTGGTCCCAGCAGCAGCCGTTCACCAGACAGGAATGGCTGGAGGTTCGCCGAGCCTGGCCTCAAAGCTGCGCCCCTACGGGATGGTCAGCTGTGAGCTTGGGCCTGTGCCGCTGAGAGGAGGGCAGGGTCCGGGAGGCCCGAGCGAGGCTGTCTGGATGCGGTGGGCAGCTGCGGAAGCCTGGCTGCAGCCCCTGCTCGAGCCAGGAAGGACTGTCCGCAGAGCCTCCGTGGGCCCAGCTCGTCGGCCGCCCGGCCAGGGTCTGTGCAGACAGCACGCGGGTGGCTGACAGGCCTTCTCTTCTGCCAGACCAGACAGGCGTCGTGGAGCGGAGGCCCCGTGAAAGCAGGGCCAAGTCCCCCCAAACACACGGGAGGCGTTTACAGCCACAGGTGTCTGCACTTTCTTTAGACCAAGGATCAAGAGCTGCAGGTTGTTAGACTGGCCAGTGTCTGTTTTCTAAGAGCTCACAGTGAAGAATGGCTTCTTCTTCTCTTTTCCTTCTCAGTCCCACTGGCCCTTTTTTTTTGTACTAGGGATTGAGCCCAGGTCCTGTCCACTGAGCTACAGCCCCAACCTTTTCTTTTTAATTTTGAAGACAGAGTCTTGCTAAATTTCTAAATTCTCCCAGCTGGGCCGGAACTTGTGACCCACCATCACAGCCTCTCAGAGTGCTAGAGTCACAGGAATGTTGCCCTGTGCCTCACTGACCTATGCATTTTTATATAGCTGAAAGAAATCAAAATAGTTCATCACATGTGAAAATTGTATGTTCACAAAGCAGACTGAGCAGGACACCGTCACGCTCACGTGCTTATCCACAGCTGGGAGTGGGGGGCCGCCCGGCAGGCCTGGCTGATGTCCCCTCCAGCCGTCCGGCGGCCCCACAGCCTGACACGCCCCTGTCTCTCCCGGCAGCGCCCAGCCAGATGGCCCTGGTCTTCGTGTACGGCACCCTGAAGCGAGGCCAGCCCAACCACGAGGTCCTGCTGGACGGTGCCCACGGCTCCGCCACCTTCCGGGGCCAGGGCCGCACGGCCGAGCCCTACCCGCTCGTGATCGCTGGGGAGCACAACATCCCCTGGCTGCTCCGCCTCCCAGGCCGCGGCCACTGTGTGGCCGGTGAGATCTACACAGTGGACGAGCAGATGCTGCGCTTTCTGGATGACTTCGAAGGCTGTCCCGACATGTACCAGCGCACCGCCGTGCGGGTGGTGGTGCTCGAGTGGGAGGGCGAGGGCGGCCCTGGGAACAGCGTGCAGTGCTTCGTGTACAGCACGGCCACCTATGCACCCGAGTGGGTCCACCTCCCCTACCACGACAGCTACGACGCGGAGGGGCCCCACGGGCTGCGCTACAACCCCCGGGAGAGCCGGTGAGAAGGCAGCACGGGCCGGCGGCCTGCAGTTTCCTGGTCACTCGGCCCCGTGTGGACCCCTGCAAAAGCAGGGGAGCCCCTCAGCTGAGCCCCGGTGTGGAGGCAGAGCTTTGGCGGTGCTGAGTTTACAGGGCGCTGCGAGCAGCCTCGGATCCTGCAGCGTGACTTGCTGCCTACAGGGCAGCTGTGGGCTCAGGTGTATCAGGTAAGAAAAACTCTGAATGCGAATTCCCCCAATCGGCATTTAAAGGACTCACGCGAGATACTTATCTTTCGTTTTGCTTTGGTTTTCTCTGAGGATCGCACATTCGGTGACTGAAAAGACTGCACGGCAGCTGGAGTTTGCAGATGACTGTACTGATTCTAGCCTGCAGCACCTAGCAAAAAAAAGATCTAATAAAAGCTGATTTTTGAATGGCTCAAATTTAAAAATCCTCAAGAAAAACATGCTGTCCTATAGTGTATGTAGCCCATTCTTCCTAATTTTCCAAGCACACAAACTGTTAACGACGTCCATTTGAGACTAAACTAGATGTTCTGAGCGCAGCCCCGGGGTGGGGCACTCCCAGTGGCTGTCTTTTCGGTACAAGTCTCCGATAGAAGGCTCTTTTCATTCCAACCAAGCCAAGTCATGAGCACCCACTTGCTGGGAGACACAGCTGAGCACCTGTCTGCGCCGGACCGCGCACCAGGCCGGCATCACTGCCTCCAGAGGCGCAGCACCTGGGTAGGCCTTTCACAGAAGAACTGACACGTTAGTAATTTGTTTTTCAGGACAGACAGAAGGCTGAGCTTCCAAATCCAAACAGCACTTAAAATAATGTTAGCAAAGCACAAAGTACCAATTACTACCCACCTCCATCTGATACTCTGTCATGGAGACTCAAGTCGGCGCACGACTCTGCTTCTGCTTCCCAGGGAAGGATGGAATGGGTTCCAAGAACTTCAGAATCAAATGAAAATACAGCTGCTGGTCCTTGGTAAGCCCGTTCTCCACTGGGAGAGCTCTCTTAATCTTCAACTTAATGGTAGACTGTGATCGCTAACTACATTAGGCACAGAAACAGGATCATTATTTTTAGCCTCTTTTTCTTAATTGGAAACTTGTTTCCCAAAACACACAAAGGCAAGGATGGGCGTCAGCTGATGACCCAGTGGTAGTTCTGCCCACTGCGGCTGTGGGTGAGGCGGCCCCTAGGACCCCAGCCTGCAGCACAGAAGGGACTGGGCGATGTCAGCTGTCCACTCTGACAGCTGTACAACTGTGTACTTCCAGAACGTTCACGGTACCACCTGGTCTTTTTTCTTTTTTGTTTTGTTTTGTTTTGAGACAGGGTCTCGCTCTGTAGTTCAGGCTGGCCCTGAGCTCACTATGTAGCCCAGGCAAGCCTCGAACTCAGCAATCCTCCTGCCTCTTCCTCCAGAGTGCTGGGATTACAGGCGTGAGTCACCACGCCCAACACTGTGGTGTGTGGTTACTTGGGATGAAACTCAGGACCTCATGCTTGCCAGGCAGACACTGGAACCACCGAGCTAAATCCCTGGTCCTAGATAAGTTTTTTTAAAAGGATCACAATGAAATGTTGGTATTTATAGTCAGCTGGGATAACCTGTCACTTATGTGTACATTGTCTTCAAAAAAGGGGCTAACTACTATTTAGACAAATGCTGGTTTTATTGATTTAATTTTGACACTAGGAAATCTCACAGCAGAATTACAAATCATATAAATATTTATATCAATAAAAATTTCTATTAGTGATTTTTTGGCAAAGTACTGGGTCTGACTTCTGTGGGATAAATCTGGTGCAGGGCCCTCCACAGGAGCATGTGCCGCGTCCGGCCTGAGGTGGAGGAGGTGCAGAGGACGCGCGTGGCTCTGGTGGGAGGCTAGAAATACTTCACTCCAGCTCCACCAGCAGATCGCCTTCTCCAACGGTGTCTCCGGCTTTACAGTGCACTGATTTCACCTTGATTTAAAAAATGCAGGGAGTGAGTCAGTAACCAAGCCAGCTGGGAGATCTCCACGTCTGCTTCTGGACGGGATTCACGCCTGCAGCTCAGGGACCAGCGACGTCCCTGTGGGAGACCGTGACTCCTGTCTTCTCCTGCTCTGTCCTCGTCAGCCTGAGAAAGCCCATCTTGAGGCTGTAGTTTGCCGCCTGGCACTCTTTACTGGGCACTTGGGCCCAGGACACATTTTTATTTTTATTTTTTGCAGTACTGGGAATTGACCTAGGGCCTTGTGGATATTAGGCAAGTGCTCAACCATTTAGCTGCATCCTCAGACCTCTTAATATTTTATTCTGAGCAGTGTCTCACTGGGTTGCACAGACCGGACTTGAACCTGCAGTCCTGCCTCGGCCTCCTGAGCAGCTGGGATTACAGATATGCCTGCCGCGTCGGAAAGTCTGACACACCATGCTGCCAGCTCAGCCGGCCCCCAACCTTTCCTGTGGCTTTCGTTTGTAGAAATGTTCAGGGAGTTCATGACATACTTAGTTTCATGTTAAAACAAAAACAGTCTTTAAAAACTAAACAATAAACAAGTACTAATTAAAAGAGAGACTCTGGCCTCATCACCAAGGTGCCACATGGCCAGAGCCTTGCGCTTGGTGGCTTGACGGGGAATGCGCCACCTTCTCATTCTACTGACTGCTCCCACATACCATCAGGTTTTGCTTGCCCAGATTCGTATTCAGATTGAGAATTAGTGAGTGAGGCCGCAGAGCATGAGGCCCTCGCCTCCTCCTCAGAGGCGCCCCAGTATGAACAGGACAGTGGCCGTGTGGGTGACGGGAGCAGCAGCGAGGCCAGCGTACCTGGGCTGTGGCCTCACCCAGGCGCAGCCTCTCCATAGCGGGCGGACTGCGGGGACCCTTTCCTCTTAAACTGAGCCATTTTCACGCTGTGGAGCTGTGCAGTGAACGCTTTGAAGGGCTCACTTGGTGGATGCCAGCTTGCTTCTTGTTCCTTTGGTAGTGCCAGAGACCGAGGACCTCACTTACCAGGCAAGTGTCCCTCTGGGTGGCCGCCTCACCCCTTCTTTTTGTCACTGTTTTGTTTTTGAGACAAGGTCTCTTCACAGCTTGAACTTGCTATTCTCCTGCCTCAGACTCCTGAGTAGCTGGGACGAGAGGGATGCCCCATCTTATCCAGTTAGGTGGCTGCTTTTTTATGATACTGATGCCTTTTAACAGTTACATAAATATGTTTTTAATCATGGTACAGTTGCCAGAGGGTCATATCAATTGTAAATCTTTTCTTCAGGAGGAATAATGAACTTTCCAGGTAAGAACTGTCAGTCTCAGACTCAACTGGGGCCATTCTAGCTGTACCTAGGTGGCACAGGCTTGAGGCCTGAGGATGAGGAATGGATGGAATGGAGAGGAGGGACTCCAGCCTGCTGGGCTCAGGCCAAAGGAGCACTTAAAGGAGGATTTGCCAACCTGTACCCAGTAACAACCTTGAGGAGCCTGGGAGCTTGGCTGTGTCTCTCAGCAAGTGGGTGTTCATGACTTTGCTCAGCTGGAATAGCTTATCCCTTCCCCACAAGGCCCAACCATGAGGACAGGGCATGTAATTCCGAGCTGCCTGGAGAGCTAATGCCAGGCTCTTACTGTTCTTGGCCCCACCAGACCAAGTGTGCAACATGCAATGGAAATTCCATGACACTAGCTGATGTGAATAATCTCAGAGAACAGAACAGTTTTCACATCAAGTATCTGCATTCTCTCGTCTACTTTAAAACGTCAAACTTAGGAAGGATTCCTAACCCTCTGCACACCACGCCACCCCACAGACACAGCTCAGCAGCCAGCTGGAAGTCCCACAGCACAGGGACCTGCTGCGTTGGGTGGAGCCCTGAGGACGGTCTCACTGCCTTTCGATGTGCCAGATGAGACAGACGAGGCGCCTTTCCTGATGTAAACTCGCAGATCCCTCTCTGCACCCAGTGTCCCCAAGGGAAGGCCGCAGCACAGGCCCAGCCAGCCTTTGCACCATCCTCACACCGCCCAGTCAGGCTCCGCTGGGTGCCACTGCCAAACCAGAACATCCCTGCAGAAAGGGCTGCTGCCCACTGAGGTCAGCGCAGTCACAGTTGCAGGCAGCAATGTGAAGTAATCACTTCTCAGGGCTTCTTCTTTTTCAGAGGGAAAAAAATGCATTCAAAAAGTTTCACTCTTCACCACTTTTAGAACTGATATATCTTTCTCCTCTTTTTCTCCCTGAATCATTAAGCCCCACATGTGTACAAGGGGTTTCAGTTCCTCTTGATCTACAATTGAATTGTTCTCTTGTGGAGAAGTCTTGAAGAGTTACATTAATTTTTGCAATCTGCAAAACCGTTTCCTGCTGTGTCACCTAAGTCTCAGATAACTAACTGCCTCGAAGACAGATGTAAACATTAAAAATTAAAGACCCTTCATTTGCAAGACATTAAGGTAGAAAGACTGTTCTTTGACTCCATGAGCAGAGCAGACCCCCTGCACAGAAGGCCAGCTCTGTGAGGCAGGGTGGAAGCGCTCTGGGAACGGACTGGTGGCAGGGGTCACCACGGTCCCTTCCGGGCCAGACCACGCGGGACTCAGAGGTGAGAGTTCCACTTTCGTCACACAGTGGCATAAGGCGGGGGGGGCTCGGGGACATACCTTGCCAGTCTTCCCAGCTGTCATACTGTTCTGCATTTTCATGGCTTCAATCACACAAATTTCCTGACCTTCTGCTACCTGCAAAATGAATTAAAAATGGACTGAAGTTTTAACGTCACTCTAATTTTCCAGTAACACCCAAGAATGAACCCGTTCAGGAATTCTTTGTCAAAAGTGCTGAAACATTCACTGAAACAGCAACAACCTGTGGGCCTTCATTCCAAGATCACCTTTAAGAGACAGAGAGACCATTCCCTGGGTCACAGAGCCCTCAGGAGAAAAACCCTTGAGTGTGTCAATCCATCTATGAGAGGCAGGTTTTCCTCTTAGAATGTCCGGAGTAACAAATCTCTGCAGACAAAAAGACTGCTAGCTGCCTGGCATCAGCAGTAAAGCAGTAACTGTTGATGGGGACAGCGTTTCTTCTCAGGTGGTAAAATTGCTCTAAAATTATGGTGACTGTCAGGCGTGGTGGCACATGCCTATAATCCTAGCATTTAGGAGGCTGAAGCAAGAAGACCACTGTTAATTTGAGTCCAGCCTGGGCTATATAGTGAGTTCAAGGACAGCGTGAACTAAATAGTGAGGCCCTACCTCAAAAAAAAAAACCTAGTTGGTTACCGCCCAAGCCTCTGCATAGACAAGCCACTGAATATACATTTCAAAGAGGTAAATTGCACTTTGTGAATTATATTTTAGTAAAGCTGTTATCAAAATAAGTTATATCTCTGATTATTGTCCTGGAACTGAGAAGACGGCTCAGCGCAGGGCCGTGAGGACCACAGCCCCTGCCTCTGCAAGGCACACAAGTGCCAACCCAGGCTGCTCCCAGGAAGCACAGGAAGGACTTCAGAGTTCTGCCCAGGCTCGCAGGGAGACGGTGGCTGGGGAAGGTGCTCACCCAAGCTGTGCGTTCCGCGTTCGCCTTTTATTCTCAGGGAACACAGCCCAAGCCACGTTCAGCACCCCTACCCTCAGTGCTAAAACTGGAGGTGGCTATCCAGGAGCCCACTGCGACGAAAAGCCACTCGTATTTATTCCCTTTTCTCTGGCCTCCATGGGTATGTATCGATGAGCCAGGCCAGATTTCCCCGCGCTCGGTGGAGATGGGCCTCCCTCGCCAGGGCTGCAGGACGAGGCCCCGCAGGGTGTGGGCAGCACTGCACAAGCCTCGTGGACGGTCAGCCCTGGGCCGTGCGGGCCGGTGCATGCAGAACGTCCTTTCCCCCAGCAATCTCCAAGTCCCCACCCGCCCCCTGTGGCCAAGCTGTCCTTCTGGCAGCACACAGTGCCCGAGCCCCGCGGTTCTTCTCCTCTGCTGTTCAGGTGGTGGGCTGCTTGCTCCTGGCACAGAAATACAGGGAGAGGGAATGCCAAAGCCTCAGAGCTGGCACGGAGGAGGCACTGTGCTCACTGCCACTTTTGATTCTTGTCACCTGGCATTTGCATTCCATAGACAGGGCAGCGACCTTCAATGGATGCTCTTCACAAGGCAGGGCACAGGCATGGGCACGGGTAGTGCCAGAACGTCACCAGTGTCCTGGCCAGAGGTGTCAGAACTGCTCCGGGCCCTCACATTAGGCCCTTTTTCTCTCTGCAGAGGAGGGAAGGCCCCAAAGGGGACCCTGCCATTGTACTCATCGTAGGAGGCCATGGGCCCAATCTGCAGCTCCCAGATAGAGCCAAAGGCCCCGCTGCCAGGCTCAGTCCCCTTCACCCACACACTGGGCACCCAGGCAAGAGGGCGGGTGGTCCTTCGGGGAGTGGGCCTCATGGAAATTCTATCCAAACAGCAGTCAGGCCTCCAGGTCTGGGCTCTGGTCCCTGTTCCCTTCATAGACAGATGAGCTCCAACCCTGTGTCCATGAGTGCTGGACTCCCACAAGCCTGTCCAGCCCTGTCTTCCTCTGCCCCAGCTTACCCCTCTCTCCCCCACCCTTCTTGAGGGTGGCATGATCTCACACTCTGCCAGCAGCTGTGCCCTGCCATGCGCACCTCTCTCCTATTGCTCACAACCTGCCAGCAGACGGAGCCCCCTCCATTTCTCACGGGGGTCTTCTCCAAGTATGAAAAAGAAACAAAAGCCTGAAGATCGCCAGTGGTCATGCCAAGGAGACAAGGGTCAGCTGACAGTGATGCCCTAACTCAGATGTGAAGCCCCTCCGAGCACGGCTACAACCTAGGAACTTGGGGGGACAACAAGCACTTGGCTGCCCGATCCCTCTCACTGTCTGGCTCTTGGTGCTTGTAACAGGGGTGACTTGCGAAGAGCTGGTCTACCAGTGTGTCCAAGTGCTCATTAAACTGACAGACAAACCCTGTGGGTCAGCCGGAGACACTCTGAAGGAGGAAGTCCCAAAGGTGAGATAGTCCCTTCCTTTGGCAACGTGACTAAAAGGACATCAAAGAAAGTATGTCCCGAGCCAGAGGACCCCAGCACAGCCCGAGGCACAGGTGCAGGCCCTTGCGCTCCACCTGCCTGGACCGCTCTCCCCACCCTCACTTCCTCTCCCTGTGCCTGCTGCTACGCTTGCACAGTTAGCCAAAGGGGCGACTCAGCCGTGTATTTCTCCTCTGTTCACTATGAACAGTCTCTTTCATTCATCCCCAAAAGGCAGCTCTCACTAAATGTTCCTTGATACCTACAGTGAGCTGCACTGTGTCCCGCACATCCCGTATACAAACACACAGGCAGGACTGATCTAATTCTAACATACGTACAACATATGCACGAGTGATCTAATTCCAATATATTTATCCCTGAAAAAAAAACCAAGTCAAGGAAGCAAATACGTGTGACACAAACTGTGTGCCGAGGATGCAGTGGTCACACAGAGCACAGGTGCCCAGTGCTGGGCAGTGGCTTCACCAAGCCAGGCTCTGGCTCCCGCCAAAAGGTACCTCTGGGCTCTGGTGAGATGTGCTGTCTCTCTGGCTGTGGAAACCCAGCTGTCCACGCAGCTTTTGCCCTGCAGGATGCTCCACACCCAGGAGGTACAGGTGAGCTGGGCAGGACCCCTGCCAAGGCAGCACCTTCTCCCTGCCTGAGCGCTCGGGAGGCTGGGCATCAACTGGGTGCTTGGAGCAGGGCCTCAGCCTGCAGAGTCCATGCAGTGTTCTGCCAGGGCCCGCCTCTGCCACATGTACGTGTGCACACTTCCCTAACGCTGCTGTGAATCATCTGATAAGGACTTCATGATTGTGACAGATGTCTCCAGCGTTGGGCTTAGTAAATGGTCACAAGCTTCGCAAGTCTTTCTGATGAGCCTACTCGGCCTGATGTATTTCTCTGCTCCCTGTCTAATTGGTGCAAAGTTTGGAGGCCTGAATCCTGTATCTTTCATCCGGCTTATTGCGTCCTCTCCTGTGACATGGGGTCAAGGTTCACATTCGCATCCGATTATCAGAGCGGCACTCATTAAGCGGGAGCCAGCCTTGCCCCCAAATGAGTAAGCTTGAGAGGGAACTAGCCCATTTACTCAGCAGATTTTCACATGTTTAGGGGCCCAAATGTCACTCAGCATTGCTCTGTGCTGAAGAGTTTCAGACATCTCCAGCTGATGATTAATTGTGAGTGATGGGAAATAAAATCCACTAAAGCCAGCTGCTTGCCATGGTCGGCAAAATGACTCTAATGGATAGAGGCTGCCAATTTTCCAGTTTTACTGGCAAGTCTTCCAAGTGTAATTAAGGGAAGTTATAAATGATATGGAAATCTATCAAGTTCCATTTATTTTCAGAGGACTCTTTCCCTAGAGACTTTTATCTTGAAGCTTATAGTACGCTTTGTTGTGCTAATGATTTAAGCCACATCTTGTTTCTGATTAAAGCCCCCAATCTCTTTCTATCAAGTCCTCTTCACTCCCTGCACAAAGATGAAAAGACGCAGAACCTTCTCCTGCGCATGCCCCTCTCAGAAAGCACACCATTTGGCACCATGTATCATGCAAACCACCTTCATCCCAAGGAGGCTCACGGAAACCAGAGGAGGGAAGAGCAGGGCACGGAGGGAGGGGCTGCTGCCAGGCATAAAGGGAAGACCCCAAAAGTAGGCCTGAAAGCTGCACTCGGGACCAGACACTCATCAGAAGGTGGTGTAGCCCACTAATGTCATTTGACTTGAAATAAAAGCATGAAAATGATGGCAGAGGCCTAAAATTGGAGACGTAAAGGGTGACTGCACAGTATTCCATTTCTCAATTTCATCCTTCAGAGCCACAAAATGGGGGTGATACAGTGACTGGATGAGATTTACAGTAACAGCTGTGGTCTTCCCACACAAGGGAGGCCCTTCTAATGGGCTGAGGTCTGTTGGCAACAGACGGGGAGGAACAAAACAAGGTTCCCTATTAGGAGTGTGCAGTCATATTTCTGGTAAAGAACATCATTATGGGAGTCAGGTTTCCTTTAAGACAGCGCATACCCTCTTTTGCCGACCAGAAGCAGGGCCATTCTAAAGGGGCTCGCGCTTAAACATAGGCAAGAGGACACAAACGGCGTCGGGCTGGTGCCCCCCCCCCCGGAAGCCCGCTCTCTAGCAACTGTAAAGAACGCAGAGGAAACGGTGCCAGTGGCATATGGCTTTCTACTGTGCTAAACATTCATACAAAAGACAGGTTCATCAGTCATTGGAGTATCTGGATAAAAAATTAGCTCCTGATGGATGGTATTTTGAGCTTACCTGCTGCTAGTACATTACCAGAGAAACACAGGTTTTGAAACCCACATGACATTAGAAACTGCAGACCATGAAACACGACACGTGCAGGAGCACATAATGTACGCCAGATTATACAAAATAATAAATAAGCTATTTAAGCCCTCTGCCTAAAATTGGGCCCGCTGCAAGGAACCCTGGGTCATTTCTGCGCAGGCCAATTAATGCACAGCATCTGCTGTATAGAAGCAGGGCATGAAGCACTTCCGAATGATTTCGGCAATTAAAAGAAAACTGTTTCCTGCCTGTTCAGACAGCAACTGTTTCCCTGCAAGAGTGAGCACCAAATCACCGTGTGCAACTAAAAAACTCAGTCCCCTTGCGGGGGGAGGCCAAGAATTTTGATAGAAAACGGAGCCTTCTTTTGTTGTCCTACATTCTGTGTTTTTCTGCCAAATGAGACAGAAGGCTCGGAGGGCTTACGGCCTGCTGCGGTCTCCCCTTCTGCTTACTGGGCCCCCAAAAACCAGGGATCAATGTTAGCTCTGCTGACGACACCACACAAGTGAAAATCCTTCAATTACACTTTTAAAGACGGTGCCATTTAGCACACAAGGGCCCGAACGCAATGTGTTTTGAGGCCCCCAGATCTAAGAAGGCAGTTCTGATTTGGTTGAAAGGCAGTCTGGAATCTGATTATACCAACTTCCTCTTTCTGAGCTGCTAAGATAGCTGCTAAATATGCCCTGGTATTTCCTGGAAAAGAAATGTGTGTTTCTTCCAACATCTTCATGTAAAGCAGGAGGGAGAAGGAAACCGAGGAGACTGCGGTAGTTAAGGAAAGTGGAAGTGCCGTCAGGTCACCAAGAGAAGGCTGCGCCCAGAAATGTCCCAGCAGCCCCCCTCCAGACACGAGGCTTGCAAAGGCCTGTGGCCGGCACCCTCGCTGGCATGATGAGAGCAGAGTCCGCATGTTTAACGCGGCCGCTGGCCCCGGGACTCTGGGGCCGCCCTGCCCTCCACCCTGATCTGGCACTCCCAGATCTGTGCGGTGTGAGCCGAGAGCTCTGGGAAGGGACGGAGATCACGGCCAGGGCAACACATGGCTACATTTTCTTAAAACCCCACAAATGAAGAAGTCGTTACTACCCACTAACCTTTTAGCTGAAAAATGGACCCAAAACCTGTAGAAAGGGAATTAGTTAAAACTGATGCTTTATACATTTCCTACATGAAATGAATCTCAATTCTATACCTCTACGAAGTAGGTTGTTTTATAGGACTCTGTAAAATGATTTTTCTTTAATTAAAATTTTTTTTAATAAAAGACAATGTTGTTAAGGTTGAGAATGGTCATCTTCAAATATGTTTAAAATAAAGGGGCCAGGGATTTAGCTCAGTGGTGCCGCCACCTGCCTTGCAAGTACAAGGCTATGAGTTTGATCCGCAGGACTAAATAAATAAATAAATCAACCAACCGACCGACCGAAAATAACATGCTCTCTCCTCCCAAAGGGGATCATTTCTTAAAAACAGAATCAATGTTAAGCTTGCACAAGACTCTCCTACAATTTTAAATTTGATTGATTCATCAAAATATTTTACTGATAATTACCATTGTTATGAAACTTGCCAAAATTTTTATGACAACAAAGGCTATCTTTAAAATTTAAAAATAAATGTTAATTTGGAAAAGAACAAAGGACTACGTTCAAAGCCAGGCATGGTAGTGCATGTCTTAATCACAGTGTTTAGGAGGCTGAGGCAGGAAGACTTCAAGTTTGTGCTCTGTTTAGGCAATCTAGTGAGATTCTGTTTCAAAATTAAAAATACAAAAAGGACTTGGAATGCAGCTCAGTTCAATGGCCATAGTACTGAAACAAATAAACCCAAAAAGGCCAGGCTCAGGAGCGTCATCGCCTCTGAAGAAACTTGGGTAGGGAATTCATTTGAGGACATGCCACAGGGCAAGTCATGGTATGTGCAAGGTATATGATACATATTGCCAAACAAAATTGGGTACAAATATGGAAAAGAAGCATGGAGAGCATATGAGTACTTATGCAATCATTCTCCATAGCTTTCTGTACACCTGCAGTATTTCATGATTTAACATTAATGAATGCACGAATCTGTATATACACACTACGGAATACACTCTGAGGTCTGGGTGTGGCACCAGCCTGTCAAATGAGCTGTTAAACAGCCACAGCTACAAAATATGTACATCTAAAGATTGCCATCAGTTTATGATGGTGAATCAAGGGAACCAGAAGCCGGAGTATCTGCTGGACAGCAAGGTGAGCGACTCTGCCAGGGAGATGCAGTCACTGCAGCAGGGCGGCGCGAAGCTCCCAGTGCGATGCTGATCACAGCCCAGCCCCTCCCACCCACAGCACCAACGAGCGAAGGAGTTTTTAAACTTTTTTTCTGCAAGAAATGAAACATGAAGGTTTCGGGCTCCAAGACTGACCAAAGTTCAACTGCAAAAGCTTTGAGAGGCAAGAGGAAGTGTGAATGTCAGACTCCACAGTGGAACAGCCGTGGGCCGTGGCCAGGAGGAAAAGCCAGGGGGACATCCAAGTGCTGCTACTGAGGACTGAAACACTGGGCTTCTCCAGGCACACATTTCCTGCCTAAGGCGACAATCCCAAACACCTAATTTCCCTTCTGCCAACGGTCAGCCTGGATACAAAGTGGATCTTCCTTAGTTCGGCCCCCCAAACACTCCAGAACTTGTTTTGTGGGGACTGGGCTGAGATGGCAGAAACAAGAGTAGTTACCTAGTGCCACTCCCGGTGTCACAAACAAGCCACAAGCTAATAAGAAAGAAAGAGATGTGAGGGGCGTGCAGCCTTAGGTGTCTCATCTTATCTAACTTTCTGATACATTAAATAAGACACAGCTGAAATGACCACAGATCCAAACGTAACTCAAAAGAGTCAACTCAATGCAGTGTTGAATTATCTCCTTGGACTGGGTCTTTTTTTATTGCTTTGTTTCTGATATCAAAAGGATAACAATTGTGCTTATAATGGTTTCATTTTATTCATACTCAAAATAAATACACAATAAATATAACAGTTGAAGTTTAATGTTCACATATGGACAAAATGTATTCAACTACTATTATTCTGAAAGAATATATATTTTAGATATTTTCATTCAAGAATATCATAAAAATGGAAGTTTAGAAAACTAAATGAGTCACGGGCCGGGGATTTAGCTCAGTGGTTCTGGTGCCTGCCTAGCAAGCGCAAAGTCCCTGGTTTGATCCCAGTAACCACATACCCCAATACTGGTGACTCATGCCCACCAGCCATCAGTACCATATACCACAGTGCCGGGCACGGTGGCTCACACCTGGAATCCCAGCATTCGGGAGGCAGAGGCAGGAGGACTGCTGAGTTGGAGGCTTGCCTGAGCTACATACTGAGCTCAGGACCAGCCTGAACTACAAAGCTAGACCCTATCTTGAAAAAAAAAAAAAACACTAAGTGAGTCATAAAAGTGCTAGCTTTGAGGCAAGATGACTGAGTACAAGGCTAGCCTGAGCTATATAGCAAAACTCTCAAAAAACCAAAACAAGGGGCTGGAGATTTAGCTCAGTGGTTCTGGCACCTGCCTCGCAAGCGCAAGGTCCTGAGTTCAATCCCCAGTAACCACATTACAATGCTGGGCCTGTTGACTCACGCCCACCAGCAATCAATACCACATACTAAAGTGCCAGGTGTGGTGGCTCACGCCTGTAATCCCAGTACTTGGGAGGCAGAGACAGGAGGATTGCTGAGTTCCAGGCAGCCTGAACTATAAAGTGAGACCCTGTCTCAAAAAAAAAAAAAAAAGTTTGTGACTTGTAAGTTTAGTAATTT
This sequence comes from Thryonomys swinderianus, assembly GCA_004025085.1. Classification (NCBI taxonomy): domain Eukaryota; kingdom Metazoa; phylum Chordata; class Mammalia; order Rodentia; family Thryonomyidae; genus Thryonomys; species Thryonomys swinderianus. The sequence goes on from PVIC010000193.1 coordinate 102,606, forward strand.
ACTCTTACTTTATGATTTGTTTATACACATTTTACTTCATACTATCTTCCAACACATTAAAAAATAACTATTATACATATAATCATGTGAAAAAAAAGACTGCTGTCAATTTAATGTCAAATACTATATCACAGAGATTGAAAATTTTGGGGAACTTATGCACAGGAAGCCTTAAAGTATTTAGCATAGCACACAACTTCAGTGCTTTGACCAGGGGAAATGTTTGCAGTGATTAGTTCTCAGATCTCTACATACCAAGCCCTGCAGGGCAGCCATCCCAAATCTCTGAGGCTTTTACATTCTGTTCAAATTGTTTACTTTGCAAAACTGATTGGTTACTTGTGACTTACTGTGACAATTTTGTAGAATTTTTATTGTCAGACCCACCATCTTGTCAAGTTTTACTTACAGTCAACATAAAAATTAATATTTCTAGAATTTAAGCTCAAAATACTGTTTCAAGGAAAAACAGAATGTTGTAAATCCTGTGTTTTCAGGCTCCTATTTTCCTGAAAATACAGAGATGATTAATTCCTTTATCTTTCTGCTGATAAAAGCAGAACTGCACTCAGCTATTGGTATTGCTGAGAAAAACACAATATGCCCTGAAGTGTTAAAATAATTTAAAACCTTAGAAGTTTCAAGGGACATTTTCCTCCATTGGCATCAAATGAGTACTGTGCCCTTGGTCCAAGGAAAGGTCCTTGTGTTTTAATTACTACACAAGGAACAATTAAACTATAAAAGTTCTTGTAGGAGCCATGTTTAAACTTCTTACCCTGGTTTCAACATTAGCAATCTGGGACATTTTTCACAAATAATAGTAATACAAGGAAAAACACCGTTTTATCAGAACACAATAGCAAAGAATATGAAAGGAAGTTCTGCAAGCCTCCAAAGACAGGCTTTAAAGGACATGTAGGCCTCCACCTGCTCAGCCCAGGCACAGGAGCGGAAAGACGAAGGCCACTGAGATGACAGCCACTTCGCCAGGCAGTTCCCCAGGAGTTCCAACTTCCAGGAGCACAGAAAATATAGACCCCTCTTTCTCTGCAGTGATATAATTTTATCAGTGAATTCTCAAACCATTCTTGAGCACCTCTACTTAATTATTAATGGGTGTGTTGAATATCTGAGCTACATCAGTGAAACAACTATAGGTATCACTGGCTTTCTCACATTAAGCTATTAACCAGAAAATGGAAAGCATGAAGGCCAGATCCTTTTGAAATGTGGGAAAGCAGGGCCCAGAGAGGGCAGTTGCTAAGGCTGCAGGAAACAGCCCTGGTCTGGCCAAAGCTCTCAGCTACCCTGCATCCTGCATCCCGCGCTGCCGCATGGCCTCCAGACCCTCCTCACCGCGCAGGGAGCCAGCCCTACCCCACCCCCCACCTCCTCTTGTGCAGGCTCTCAGATGAGGTGTTAGGAAAGTGAGGTAAAGGGAAAAAAAACAGCACACAAGTGATTTTCTAATTAAAGCCACACAATTAAGACTGATAAGCCAGGCTGCCAATATGCAGATCATACAGCTTCCAGGAAAACCTTAAGTAGCAAAATGAAAAACAAGAACAAACCCCTCAGTTATTAACTGGCCTGATATCTAGTCACTGGAAGATTCCATGTGCTGCTCTGACAACATGGTGTGACTGTTGATCAGAGCTCCACCGATGTCCCTAACCCTATGCACACAGCAGATACATGAGTGTCACTGTCACATATCATCTCACCAAAATCCCAGCTTCCAGAATTAGACAATTTTAGTCAGTGTTTTTTCCCCCAGCAATGCTCAGACCTTCACTTAAGTAAGTGTAAGGATTCCAAACTACTTAGCCTTTTGTGCATGTCCAGAAAAGCTGGTAGTTCTATTTCCATATCACCAGCTAATGCCAGGGCTAAGTCAGTTTCCCAACCTCATATTTCAGGGCTGTTCATCAGAATGAGTGAAAGAGATCATTTTTATTTAAAATTCCTTTATTGTAAATACTCTTCTAGAAGCCACTGACAACAGTAAGAGTTTCCCTCAATGTTAAGAGGGTATCTTATCTGCATTAATGAAGAAACCAGGAGACATTTTAATATAGTCTTTCCAGGAAAAGATGAAACCCTCAGTGATTTCCCTGAGATACAAAACAGAATCAGTCTAACACCCATGAAAGCCTATCATGTTCCGCTGCTATCTTCCCATAAATAAATAAAAATGCAAGTACTTAAGTACTTCCAAAAACCTGGCTGCATCTTAAATTGTTTTCTTTTCACTTTTGTTGCTTATCAATAGAGACTTCGATCTGTGCTCTAAGAAAATGCATTGAGCCTACCAACTCACCCATTGAAACTGAACATGTGAGGGAATTTTTAAATGGTTCTGTTTTGTGCATATCACAAGGTCAAGATGAAAAACTTCAAATGGGATCCTAAATTTTACTTCCCAAATTCTGGAAGCATGTCAGTACAGTGCAGATTATGGAGTTAGCCTTCCTTTCACTTTCCTTCCCAGTTAGACAGTTAGTCCCAAAGTCATGTAAAAAGTTCCCTATCAGAAGACTATTTATTAGCTTGAATTTTTTTTTTTTTTTTTTTTGCAGTACCAGGGATCAAACTTGGGCCTTTGTGCGACCAAGTTCGGAGCAGCATCAATTGAGTTAAACCCCCAGCCCAAGTTTGAAATTTTTAAAGGAGGTTCCAAGTACAGAGTGCTGGGGGTAAACACGAATTTAAGTATTCCCCAAAATGCTGAATTTAAACAATCAAAGAACACATGGGGCCTTCTCTCGGCTCCACTCCCAGATGATCTGGGGGGGTGGGGTAGGCGCTCAGAGGTGTTGTTACTGACATACTCCAGCTGCAAAACGGGCAGACAGAGGATGCACAAAACCTATTTGGCTATTCTGAAAGGGTCCTGTGAGTCACAAGAGAACTGCAGTGGGTGCAACTGCACTGTTAGCGTCATTCTTGGGGGAGTCTGGGCCCAGCGGCCTCAGTCGGGGCCTACCGTGTCTCCAGGCTCGACGGAGACGGCCACCACCACTCCGGGCATCGGGGAACGGAGAGTGCCGCTGGTGTCTTCAGCCACTTTTTCCAGCATGAATCTGTTCAGTTCTGCAGCGAGTCTGGTTAAAATGCGCACCGTGTACTTGAGGGAAACGAAACAAAAGAAGACCATAAAGGTATTTAAACTTTTCCTTCAATGTATTACCCAGTCAAGATCAGTTCACTTTTAAACTAAAATTACAATCATATCCTTGAAGTCCAATGTTGTAAGATCCTTGTACCCAACATCAAAATATATTTCCTGGGCCTGAGGGTTAGCTCAGTGGTTCCGGCGCCTGCCTCGCAAGCACAAGGTCCTGAGTTTGATCCCCGGTAACCACATACAATGTTGGGTGTGGAGACTCATGCTCACCAGCAATCAATACCGTATACCACAGTGACGGGCATGGTGGCTCACGCCTGTCATCCCAGCACTCGGGAAGCAGAGACAGGAGGATTGCTGAGTTTGAGGCTTGTCTGGGCTGCATAGTGAGCTCAGGGTCAGCCTGAACTACAAAGCAAGACCCTGTCTCAAAAAAAAAAAAAAAAAAAAAAAAAAAAAAAAAAAAAAAAAAATATATATATATATATATATATTTCTTTCTTTCTTTCTTTCTTTCTTTCTTTCTTTCTTTCTTTCTTTCTTTCTTTCTTTCTTTCTGGCATACACTGTGTGGTAGTTATATTCTTAAGAATTCTTGAAACAAGTACTCCAGTTATTAATCAATGATACATAATAATCATCCTGGATCCTTAAGGATAAAACACTGCAAAACTTCATAAATAAATACAAAACGTGAAGACACCTTGTAGTCCCTGTACTGTCTATAAAGCAATCCCGGAAAAGCTGAACCTTGTGAATTAGGTTGGCCAATGGGATAAAGGCGGCGCACGCTGTGAATACATGCCAGTAGATGGCAGCAGATTGCTGTCTCAAACACCTGCACCCTCCAGAGAGCTGCTGTCCTGCTGGTATCAGTAAGTTAAGACAAAGGGTTTCAGTGTTCATCTAGGGCAAAACAAACTTTGAAATTCAAATATTTTTCAGTAATAGAAAGTTTTATATTCACAGTGAAAAAAAGTGTACTCTTCCTTTTAGGCACAGTATCAAGTAATCTTTCTGGTGTCACAAGATAAAGATAAAATATAATAAGAATACTTTCTGGACTGAGTGACCAATAGATCAAGAGTTTGAAAACAGGGCCGGAGGGTTAGCTCAGTGGTTCCGGCGCCTGCCGCGCAAGCGCAAGGACCTGAGTTCAATCCCCGGTAACCACATATAATGCTGGGCATGGAGACACGCCCACCGACAATCAACACCGCATACCACAATGCCGGACGTGGTTGCTCACGCCTGTAATCCCAGCACTCGGGAGGCAGAGACAGGAGGATTGCTGAGTTCGCGGCGGCTTGCCTGGGCACCATAGTGAGCTCAGGGCCAGCCTGAACTACAACGCGAGACCCTGTCTCAAAAAAAAAAAAAAAAAAAAAAAAAAAAAGAGTTTGAAAACAGGGAGAGAAAATCATAGGCACAACCAGGTATTTCCTTGGTACCTTTTGTGGGTGGCTCTCAAACCCGTAGGGGTACATCAAGCAAGTCTGGTCAAAGGAGAACATTTCTAATAAAGAAAATTCCCACTGGACAGGGAAAACCCTGGATCTCTGTGAATAAACAGATGAGCCACAATTTGTTCTATCAGACAAAGTGATCTGAAGGAGAGTATCTTGGGGAATCGAAGCCACCACTTAAAGTTCTCTGGATTCCCACCAGACCCAGTCTCCCAGCTGCAACAGCAGCACAGGGCAGCTCGGTTCGCTGCAGGAGGCCGCCAACCCCAGAGCCTCCTGTGGGCACCATGCCAGCGGGGACACACAGACAAGCCCAGGGTCACCCTTTGATTCAGTACAGGGACATGGAAATCTTAAAGAGGGCTCTTTGCGGGGCCTATTTGGAAGGGATGGGGGAGGGCCCCAATGAAGAGCTCTGGAGGCCTACGTGGCAAGCAGATTTGTGACACTGTGACAGGTTGAATAATAACATCTTTTGCATGTTTCTTTACTCCTGAGTGTGTGTTTTGCAATCAAGACATACAAGTGTCTGCCAGTTTCTGAAGGATATGATCCTTAAGTGGAATTACAGTGCAAATAAAAGCTTTTTGCTACTATTAAAATTCATCTGAGTCATAAGTAGCACAGGAAAAAGCAAGGAGAGTGCAAGCTGCTGTCAGTCTAATAAACATTATAGGCAGAGGGACTATTTATCAACAATGAACTGTACCTTCAAAGCCTTCATTAAATCTATGGGAGAGTATAGGGGGGATATAATTGGGACAAATTACAGTTTTAATATCTGTGCTTGGTCTGCCTTGGAAAGGAAAATCCAGGATCACCATGGCATGAAAGTTAACAGAAAGTTACTTTCCTGGGGGATCCCCCTGGGATGGACATTGGTGTGGTCAACACTGGGCCTCCTTGTTAGTTTAAAAAGTAACATACAGATTTTTTCCCCTTGTTTTTATACAATTCGACTTCAAAGCCTATACTCTAATGTCAAGAAAATTATATGAAAACACTGCAGAGAATGTAACATACGGTCTTCCACCACAGCAGATACATTTAAGAACTAATTTTAGCTCTATCACAAGAAAGCCTGAAGCCCTAACACTATTCAGCACCATTCCTCTCAGATATTACCAGATCCGGACTAAAACTGGATCCTTTTACTATTTTTATAATTTTCATATCTTCTGGATTCCTTTCACTGTAGGGCTCCTGCTTTCCTTGGAAAGAGATGTAAAAGACTCATCAAACTCAATGCCTTTAGATGCAGTCTTTGTTACTGATGAGATGTTCTTTTTCTTTTGTATTTGTTTATTGTTCTTAAAGCTGTTTGGGGGATAAGCAACTTATTGTAATTACAAGAAAAAATAACAGTCAACTCCTCAGGAGAAGCCTTGCTGCACACAGTCCCATGGAAGTGACCTTTGGGAATCTAAAAAGGGGAGGGGAGGGGAGAGAAAGTTCCCGTCTTAAGATGACCTTCGATGCTGTCCTGACCCACTCAAACACCCTCTCGGTGGCCTCTGTGCAGGGCATGGGGCATGTGCCTGGCTGCTGCCCAGCAGGGCACAACATACTCACATCCATGTGAATGGCCCGGTGAGAACTGGAAGCCTCTGATAACCCAAAAAGGAGTCATTTAAGAACAGACACAGGGCTCTCAGAACTTACAAGAAAACCGCTAGTGTTTGGTTTCTCTGGACTCTGGGAAACCAGAGCCATCAACTAGGTGGGAGAGTTCAGAAAAGTGCCCTGTGGTGACACAAAGCTTATGCATTTAGGGGGTGGGGGTTTGTGGAGTGGGTAGAGGAACGGAAAACATGAGAATTAAATGGTGTCATATACTGGTACGAATTCCCAATATTGATTGTGATTATGACGTATATACAATGTACCAATAAAGATAAAAATTTTAAAAAAGAAAAGTGCCCTGTGGTGACTTCAGGGTCTAAGTTCAGTTTTTCGGAAGGGCACTGAAATATCCCTCAGGGGTGTGCAAAATTCCCAGAACTAAGACTTCGATTTTGTTGTTGTTTTGGGGCAGAAAAACACGCAGATGGATGGCCTCGCTCTGCGAGACCAAGGCCTGGAGGGCAGGCAGGACAGATAGCAGGCTCCCAAGAACGCAGGGCTCGCCCTGCTCAGTCTGGACATGCAGCTGAAGGAGGAGAAGCTGCGTGGTGGGCTGGCTACCACTGGCCTGGAAGCCGACCGGTCCAGACCCTTAGCAGACGGAAGCTCACCAGTGGACTTCGGGGCCTATTCTCCAGATCACTGCCATGGGAACAGAAAGTTAGTGAAAACGCTGCCCGTGTTAATTTGAGCAGAGAACAGGTGCTCTCTGGGCTTGGCCTGCATCAACTCCGCAATGCATAATGCGACAACAATGGAAAAGAATGAGGTTAGCTAAAAAGCCAGTTATGCAAAATTACCCCCAACCTGGGTCTCCTAGCAATTAACTTTATGTTGTCTACAATGTGAAACCATATCTAATAAGAAAATTTCTCCTGAAGTTTCAAAGAGAGAAAGGAGAAGAATCACTGCAGACATGAAAGGCACCAGCAGGAAACCACAGGAGATGGACAATTCAAAGGGACAGGATGGGATGTCTGCAACACACAGCTCCTCCCCTGAGGACCTCAGGAAGGTGAGAAGGGAGCTGATCGTGCTTTTCAGTGGGCCTTTCTTGACCAACACATCTGTCCACCTACACTGGAGCAGGCCCAGAACTCAGCACCACTGTGAGACCCACAGTACCCACGTGGGCCGCAGAACGCCTCTTGCTGGCTCCTCGGTTCATTTAGGGCATTTGCCCCCTGGTGCAGCCTGAGTCCACCTTTGTTTTCCCTTCCAAGGCCTCTCAATGGACTAGGGATGGCACAGACCCTACAGGCTACTGTGCCGGTGTGACTCGTGGATCTGTGGCTGTTTACAAAGTATTTCTGGTTTGTTTCACATATGGTGGTTTCAAATGAAACTTCAGAACTTCTTAAAGGGGGCTCAAGCTCTATTGACACTTTCAAGTCCTTTTCTTCCAGTGACAAGTGGGATACGTATGGGCAATCAATTACCAAGGTTTTTAAATTTCAATCATTGACCAGCCAAGCTGTATCAGAGTCAAGAGTGAACGAAGAGCCTTTACATTAACTATGTTCAGATCCCGAAGCACTGGCCAAGAGCCACATCTACTCCTTGCTAAGTATGGTGGCAGGCATATTTTCTTCAAAGGTGCTCTCCCTTTTCAAGGTTTTACACCTTCAGTCCCCACAAGGCTCAAGCATTACGGTATGGCAGCGAAAGCTCGAGCAGTCCTTTAAAGGTCTATTTTCCTAACAGCCGGGACAAACTATTGCTGTTTTTAAAATGATGGAAATGATGAGCTTCAAAAAAGCAGAGAAAAACCCTAAATGCAATGAAAATATTTAGGCAGAATTAGAATTGTGATTTATCAGTGTTTTCTTTTCCTAAATTCTTCGTGGCACATGGTTAACACTTAAGGAAAAACATACCAAGGTCCAGAGCCATAGGGCCCAAGGGCGGATTCCCAGCAACAACAGTGATCTCCAAGAGATGGTTCTAAACACAGAATGGAAGGCTGGGGCTGTCCTCTCGGAGATGCAGCCCCGCAAAGGTGAAAGTGGCTGAACAGTGGAAGCGCCTGGCCAGCCAGTCCAGCCCTTACGGCTGCATGGTGCAGCAGTGCCTTAGCATAATGCTGTGACGACTCCATCAGCAGTCTCAAGGTAGCTGTCAATCAGGATGCATCATTTAATCCAACAGCACTCGGAGGACTTTCTCCTACAACCCGCATGACAGCATATCTACAGCTCTATTTATATCAGCGCCCAGTTGTGTTTACAATGCTGTAGTAATTAGAAAAGATGCAACAGGCAGCAATATTATTGAGATTTCCATTTTGCAGGAGTGCCCTGTAAAGTGTGATCTTGCTTCACAGAGTCATGCTAAATGACAAAAGGCTATTTTCTTCAATCTCCCAGCTCTGACAGCACTTCATTTGCAGCTATCTATAATTAGATTAATGGTGTAGTGCAGTACAAAGCAGGCCCACTTCACATCAGATAGCATATGAATTAGGACAAACACTTATTTCAATTCCAGGCAGAGAAAGCAATGACGGGGGTATTTAGCATACCCTTTATGGTGGAATGAGATGTTAATTGTGTACCATTACCTCTAAACTGCTTGCTTGTTGTATAAATCACTGTGCTAATTGATGCAGAGATAGAAACGTAGCCACAGGCAAGAAAGCGAAGGAATGAGAGCCGAAGATGGAGGGTAAAGGATTATCGGTAGAACCATATGGAGATGAGGTTCCTTTGAAACCTCAGTTTTCTGCCCACAAGCGGGATTTCCTTAAATACACCAAAACTCCACACTGGGAAGGAAAAAAAAATCACTTTTTACAATTACAAATTTCTTATTAAAAAAATTTTGGCAGCCATAAATCCAAATGATAACTACATGGAATTCACCTGAAAATACGCCCCTTCAGCATGCTTTTGACTCACAGGTTAATAGGTAACACTTGTAAACTACCAGGAGCACGTTTTCCATCCATCCATAGGGCAAAAATAAAAGTTCTTCCAAGATATGAAGTTGTTCTTTCTAGAAATCAAAACAAAATTAAAAACTACACTAGCTTCCATCTGTTACAGACTTTACCCAAAAGCACTTATTTGGAATGGGAATCCACAGAACACATTTTTCAGCCACTGATACATGGACTGTAACACTACAGACCAAATCCCAAAATCTGGCTATTTTAGTTCCGGATTTCACATAATAGGAAGTAACATCAAAGGAGTTTTTCTTGTTGTTCTAAAACTAGCAAAATAAATAAAGGCTCACAGTAATTTAACAGCTCCAGTCTTTTATCTCCAAGTGCTCCTCATCCTTTTAAAAATGTCCTAATAAGAGCAACTCAGTGGCTAAAATGAGGGTCTCAAAAGCACAAATATAGAAACCAAATGCTGAGCACATGTCAAAGAATGAGCGACCCAAAGACAAACATGCCCTTGGGAAGTCCCTAAATCAAGAGCCTGTGCCCTGTGTTCGTGACTTTTTAATAACAAGACAACAGTAAGGTGCAAATTACTGCTGTGAACTTTTTCACAAATTCAGCTGCTTAGTAATTAGCACTGTTATAACAAAATTTTACACACAGAACAAATGCAGTAGAGCAACTAATGGTTCAAATTCTCAACTTCACGGTAACAGTTAATATATCTGCTCCTCCCAAGTGCACCATTCAGAAATACTGTGTAGAGTTTAGCCTTGTGAACTACAAGTACCACATTAATTTGCAAGAAAATAAAACAATGTGCCAAAAAACCACAACGTCTGGTTTAAGTTATGATCAGAACTTGAGGTAGAAGAGCCAGAGAGTGTCTCTGCAGGAGGGTAGGGACACAACAGTCACTATCTTTTACCTCACAGATGGCCCCTATATATGACTGCCAACCAAAGTTAACTGTATTGTAACTTCAAACTCAATAGCTTCAGGTTTGGCTCATTGTGCTAAACAGTCTTTAAAAAAAAAACTACAAAAAAGCAAGAAGGTGAAATGAAATCAAAAGTCAGCAGAATAGGGCTGGGGTGGCACAGTGAGGCTCCAAATGAGATTTCCAGTGCCTTGGGTGGGGGGGGGGGTCTTAGGAGTCATCAAAATAAATAGTATGAGCTACTCTGCAACAAGCCCTCGCAAGTGTGCAGCGAAGTGTCATAAATGGAAATGGACCGGGGAAAAGATGTGGAAGGCAGGGTTAAGCAAGGTTTGCTCAATCCTTACCTGCTCTTTAGACCATTTCAACTAGAGGCAGAAGATAGAAGGGGGTTGGGGAGCACAGGGAGGAGCATAATTAAGAAGGCTGAAGATGGCTGCTTAAAAGTTCAAGTCCCACGTGGGAGATTTAGCTCAGTGGTTCCAGCACCTGCCTAGCAAGCGCAAGTCCAGAGTTTGATCCCAGTAACTACACACATCAATACTGGGCATGGTAATTCACGCCCACCAGCAGTCAGTACCACATACCACAATGCTAGGTGTGGTGGCTTACACCTGTAATCCCAGCATTCAGGAGCCAGAGACAGGAGGATTGCTATAAATTTGAGGCTTGCCTGCACTACATAGTGAACTCGGGGCCAGCCTGAACTACAAAGTGAGACCCTGTCTCAAAAAAAGAAGGAAGGCTGAAGATGGGAGATGTACTTGTGGCTGTCCCTCAAGCAGAATGTGATTATCATGTATTGCAAACACATACTAATAAAAAATAAAAATTCCAAGCCGGACTCCAGTGCCAGTGGTGCTAGTGTTTTCAGGAGAAAGTAAGTGGTTTATGAGCACATATCTCTGTTCCCCAAAGTCTGCTCCCTTTACCTGAAAAAGGCTGGTAAACACTGAAAGTAAAATATGTTAACCTAGCTGTTTAGTGGCATAAAATCGGTAATGTTGATGTTGTGGCTGTACAGTGTCACCACGATTTGTCACTTTTGATATTCATCCACTGACATTTACAAATCAGTCTGTATTCAGAGCTTTATCTTCTACCTGCAAATTTGGTTGTTGAGCTTAAATTGTTCTGCTTTGCTCTTTGCTACAAGGACTGAGCTGGGGCATGGAGTGTGCGGTCCACCATGGGCCTGCCGTCCGGCCGCACCTCAGTCCTCCTGACCAGTCATGTACCACAGGAATCACAACAGACATGAGCAGCCATCTTGACTTTTGAGGGAACAATTATAAACACAAGTGAAATTTTAAAAAACCCAGCAAAACAAAAGAAGAAAAATACACAAAGCTCATTTCAATACACAACGCAACTCACTTTTAAAAATTCTTGCTAAAAAATGGATGGTTTTCTTAGAGAAAAAACTATCTTAAGATGCATATCAAGACCTCTGGGCAGTGAGTGAGATAGTAAACTTGTGCGTCTCTCTGGCTTGTTCCAAAATCACAGTTCTTCTCTGGCAAGAAAATGTGAGGATGTCTGTCATTCCAAAACTCTAAAAGTCTTTTGTTTTGTTTTGTTTTGTTTTTATAATCAGAAACACAAGCCTGTCCTGTTTTACTGGCTAAGTAAGCAACTTTTTGTCCCTTAACAGCACAGAAAATTAAGTTGAAAATTCAACATTAAGCCCAGTCCTCAGTCACAGGAAGATTTATTTCCTCTACTGTGGCTACTCTGCCACTGGAATCATGTGCCTCTTAAGACAGACCCAGGCACAGGGGAGCAAGATGAGCCTCTTGGACAGGAAGGGAGCCCCAGCCAGGCTCTGAGGGGAAAGGGAGCACCGAGAGGTCCTCGGGGTTTCAGAGGGAGCCAGTGCAGGTGACAGTGACCTCCCCAGGGCTGAGTGCCAAGGAGCGTGGTGTGCAGGTACTCTGAGGATAAAGAAGGCCCAGCCCTGCCTGCCCAGGTGCCCACAGGCTGGCTAACATGGAGGCACATACGCCACAAAAGCAATTTGCTGAAGTAAGTGGCACTTTCACCTCCACAAAGCCAAGCCCTTTCACAATGAGCTGCACAGAACTCAGAATAGAACACACGCGTTCTGTGTGATCAGGAGTCTAAGTGACACATTATGACTACATTAAGTAATTTTTTCCTTTTACATGAGAAAAATATTATAGATCTTTGAAAGCCTTGTACTCAATTATGTAGCAATACCAACATCTGTTAACAGTGCAGGCTGTTTTTCTTCTGGATCCTGAATTGTTTTATGTAATTACAAGTTTATAAGGTATCTGGTAAACCAGGAAGAAGGTACTTTTTTAAAGCACTATGTAATTTGGGGTACAATGAAGTGTGCCCTTGAGAATCTATAATTAAGGCAGCATCAGCTTACAGAAAAGTACAGGACATGTTTTAACAACACAATTATGTAAACAGCCGCACAGGTAGGGAGTGTACCATTTTGCTATGGTCCCCACCCCTCTTTTATTTTCTCCCCCACTTAATTCTGTTTTGCTCATCTCAAGTTTACTCTATCTCCGGTGCAGAACAAATGACTCTGGCTGGGGTGGATGGGGCCTCCCTGGTAGTTTTCAGTCCTGAGCTGGAACGCCAGAGCCTGGACCATGGGTCTGTGCCAGAGCTTCGTCAACAGTAGAAACTGATTGGCCTTTACGTGCAGACTTCTGGTTTTGTTTCCCAGCATCAGGTGTGGAACCCAGGGCCTCACGCATGCTAGGTGACCTTTCTACCACTGAGCTACATTCCCAGCCCTTTTAAAAATTTTATTTGGGCATATGGTCTTGCTAAGTGACTCCCTGGCCTCAAATTTGTGATCTGCCTGCCTCGGCCTTTTAAGTAGCCAGGATTCAGGTAGGTGGACTTTTTAAATGATAAAATAGTTTTGCTATTATGAATTTACTGAAGAAACTATGAATATGTCAAAATGCTGGCTTATACTGGACAGAAATTCAGAAGCCAAAATACATAAAAGCGAAGCAAACAACAAGGGCTGGGGATTTAGCTCAAGTGGTACCGCACCAACCTTGGACATACAAGGGCCTGAGTTCAATCCCCAGTACTGCCAAAAAAAAAAAGCAAAGCAAACAAAACTAGAGATGACTGTGATACCAGGCAGCAAACTGTTGGCAAGAGAATCAAGTAAGACAGCTGCCCAAGAGAGCGTCACACGTTGGCCCTCGGAGGTGGAGAGGGCTTGGCAAATCCCGTCGTTTGTGACGCGCCTCCAGGAGGGGTCGCAAGGTCTGCGCAGACTGTACACTGCACAGGGCGGAACTGCAATGGTGGCAGTGGGCGGGACACCCAATCTACCCCGTAGGCAGTCTGGAGAAAGGAGATACGGCCTCTGTAGGGGAAGCAGCAGTGAGTGGAGCCAACCAGTGTGAGTCTGACATCCCAACAAGCTGCCTTTTGACCAAGTCACCTAACTTTTCAGAACAAATTTCATCTCAAAAGGCTGCTTGTGGAGGCACACGCCCATAATCCCAATACTTGGGAGGTTGAGGTAGAAGGACTGCCCTGAGTTCGAGGCCAGCCTGGGCTACATAGTGAGTTCAAAACCAGCCTAAACTATGTAGCAAGACCTTGTCTCAGAAAAGAAAACAAAAAAAT
>PVIC010000193.1:116390-150104 GCA_004025085.1 Thryonomys swinderianus
GGCCCTGAGCTCACTATGGTGCCCAGGCAAGCCGCCGCGAACTCAGCAATCCTCCCGTCTCTGCCTCCCGAGTGCTGGGATTACAGGCGTGAGCCACCACGCCCAGCATTATATGTGGTAACCGGGGATCGAACTCAGGTCCTTACGCTTGCGAGGCAGGCGCCGGAACCACTGAGCTAACCCTCCGGCCCAAAAAAAAATTTTTTTTTTGATACAGGGTCTGGCTTTATAGTTCAGGCTGGCCCCAGTCTCACTATGTAGCCCAGGTAAGCCTCGAACTCATAGCAATCCTCCTGCCTCTGCATCCCAAGTGCTGGGATTGCAGGCATGAGCCACCACGCCTGGCACTGTGATGTGTGGTACTGATTGCTGGTGGGTATGAGCCACCACGCCCAGCATTGTAGTATGTGGTTATCAGGGATGGAACTAAGGACCTTGTACTTGCAAGGCAGACACTGGAACCACTAGCCCTGGATTAGCAATTTCTAATTGTAGTTGTGTTCCTGTAGCTTCACTTTCTGAGGAAAAGGATTAATTCTTCAAAAAGCACCTTGGCTCTAAGATTACTTTTCTGTTATTAAGAGGATTTCTAGATCAGACTTTGTGTTTGCCATTTTCCCAGAGAGACTTAGAAGTACACAGTGAATTGGAAATAGTTTGACTCATTCATTCATTTATTCGACAGCTACTAAACAAGCATATCGGAGTACTGTAAGGATGCAAATATGAAGACACGGCTCCTGGTTGTGAAAACCACAATCTAGCCAGAGGAAAAAAGACATCATGGGTGACACAGAATAAAATATATGAGTACTACTGAGAACATGATTGGTAGGATGTAAGTTTTTATTTTAGTCCCTTTCAAAAAAAATAAACCCAGGTTGACAGGCAGTAATCATTTACTGTTTAGGATCTTGAGAGAGACTATTTAGATTTGGTATCTAGCTTCCCTACTCCGAGGCTTGAGAACACTACTCAAACTCTCTGTGTCTCAAATTCCTTACTTGTAAACTGTACATCTTAAGAGTGTCTACTTTAAAAGTTGTCCAGATGAATAAATAAATTCTTACATGAAAAAGGATGAGAACACAGAAAGGCCAGTTATGAATTTAACAGCCACTGTGTGCATTACAACAACTATTTCTATAGCTGTTACTACAGGCCTAAAGTGGGAAAATCAGTGAAAATTTGAATACAAAGATTCTTATGAAAGAAGACTGAGCAAATTAGTTTTCTTTGCACATGTAGGTCTGTCCTCTCCTATCCCTCTCTCCTTCTTCCCTTCCCTCCCTCCCCCCTTCATACAGGGTCTTGCTGAATTCCTCACGCTGGCCTCAGTGTTACACCCTCCTGCTTCCCGAGCACCTGGGATGGCAGTGAGTTCCGCCACACCCAGACTGTGCATGGCAAGGCCCTGGGCTGTGGGGTACTTGGCCCACAGTGACTGGTTAAACCACAGGGAAAAGCACAAAAGCACACGCATGCGCGAACACGCGCACACACACACACACACACACACCAGCTGGAGGAGGTCTGGCCACTGTCCCCAAGAACAAGGGCCTGTGCCTGAGGCAGCTTTCTTGCCTGAACGGTTTCTCTTCAGCTTTTCCCACTTACACTGGAGAGATCTCTGCTCACAGGCTTCTGGCAGAACGGCTGTTCCCTTCTCCATGGGCCAAAGGAACCTTTCCTCCTTTAACCTCAGGCATCAGATATTTTGTGTCAGAAACAAGAAAAGTAGCTAAGACAGGTCTACAGGATGCTACTTCACTTTCAAAACCTTGGCCACTTCATCTGTTAAATAGGGAAGAATAATGCTTTTCCTGTGGAACTTTTAATTACAGATAAAAATATATAAAACTACTTTCAGATTGATGAAGAGCTTGGGAAGTAGCACAGCCGTAGGACAGTGCTTAGTATGCACAAAGCTTTGGTGTGTGCAGCAAAAAAGAGAAAGAAGAATAGGAATGAGATAATGATGTAAACTGGCAAAATGCACAATGCGAGCAAACCTAGCAAGTGGCCATCAGGGAACCCTTGCTACCTCCAGATGCACACGCTGGAGCCCTAACCCCATACGAACCTATTTGGAGATAGGACCCATGAAGAGGTCATTAGGGTTAATGGAGTCATAAGGTTGGGACTCTATCTGGAGGACCAGTGTCCTCATGAAAATAGGAAGGTACACAAGAAGGAAAGCTGTACGGAGGCACAGAGAGAAGAAGGGCCCCGGTAAGCCAAGGAGGCCCCAGGAGAAACCAGCCCTGCCGGTACTGTGCTCTTACGAGCCCCCATCACTGTAGGAAAAGAAGTCCCTGTTGTCGGAGCCATGCAGTCCGTGGTGTTTCGCTTCAGCAGCCTGAGCTAAGAAAGACAACTCTGCACGTCGGTCTCTTTTGCCTGTGGCCAGTCTTAGCCATTTGTGCGCACACTTATGTCCCCTTAACTTTTCTCTGACCTCAATGTCACTGCCCAGACTTTGTGCATGTGGATTACTAGAAAGCTGATACTAGGGAAAACAGATGTAAACTGAAGGGCCCTCCACTCCATAAGAAACTTTAGAGTATAAAAGACTACAGTGCTCTAAGTGTCGTCCAGGAGAGAGGTTCTCTTTAAATGTTTAATGATTCTTGAAACTGGCCATAACTGCCCGAAATATAGGGAATTTGATCTTCAGATTTAATAAAAACTAAAGGGAAGCTAAGAGTCCTAGAAAAGGTGGCAAGGTAACTTCAAATGAAATACACATGTCATTATACAAATATATTAAGTATAATCCCCCCAAAACTGTAATATTAAAAAAAAATTATAAATACTCCCCAAGAGAGAATTCTGGTCTCAAGAAGTGATAACAAAATGTAAGTCCCAGATCATGCTGCCCTTGGTCTGATGTCTGCAATAGGATATTACAAGCCCGAATGAGCTTGACTTTCATTTGACCTTCAACCTTTCCACAATGTGAACAAAGCATGGAACCTCTAGTAACCGTAGCGTTTCAGAGCCAGTCACCTCAGTCTGCAGAAGGCCCCGGGAAAGAATGGACTGCTGTTCCCAGAACTACTGTTTAGCCTCTTTCCTGGATAAGGACATACCATCCTTTTCCTTTCTTTCTTTTCTTTTCTCTTGCGGTACTGGAGATTGGCACTGCGCTACGTCCCCAGCCCCAGCGTTTTTACTTTTTTTTTTTTTTTTTGAGACAGGGTCTCACTTTGTAGTTCAGGCTGGCCCTGAGCTCACTATGTAGCCCAGGCAAGCCTCAAACTCAGCAATTCTCCTGTCTCTGCCTCCCGAGTGCTGGGATGACAGGTGTGAGCCACCATGCCCCGCGACAGTGTTTTTACTTTTTATTTTGAGGCAGCAGCTCACTAAGTTACTCAAGCCAGGCTTGAATGTGTTCTCTTGTCTCAGCCTCCCAAAGTGCTAGGACTAGAGGATGTGCCAACACACCTGGCTAAGGCTCCATTCTTACCAACCTTTACTTCAACTGAATTCAAAAGGAGATCATCCAAGAGGAGATTCCAAATACTAGCTTAGCTTTTTAAAATTATCTGTTATTCTTTCTTCCTGACATAAATATGATTTAATAAAACAAGTTTTTTTGAGACAGGGTCTCGCTATGTAGTTCAGACTGGCTTTGAACTTACTAGGTAACTCCAGGCTGGCCTTGAACTTGGTGATCCTCCTGCCTCAGCCTCCCAAATGCTGGGATTATGACAGGCATGTACCACCATGCCAGGCTAATTTGATTAAGTTTTATTTCCAAACTCTATATTAGAAACCCTTAGTGTGGGGAGAATAAGTTCCTCACCTCCTAGGAAAGTCTCAAGCAATGCAAATCAGAAACAAATGACAGTTTCCCTTTGCTTCTTTTGTGGTATTCTGATAATTCTTCTGTGAAAGGAAAGGCCCACTTTTTAAGGTAGTCCCACTGGGAAGTATGACAAAGTCCACATGTGCTCTGTCTTATTTTTATCACTAGACAGGATGGGACAAATGTGTTTTGTGATGGAAATGTGGGTGCAGCATACACCCAGTTTACCTTGGAACAGCCAAAACACAGGCTCTTGGGCGTGGTGAGGATGAGAGGAAGGTGGAGCTAACTTCGCTTAGGTGCCATCTGTCCCAACACGAAAGCACCCTACAGCTCGCCCATTACCATGCCAACTACCAGAGCCTGGCTCGTACTGGGTGATGTGGATGAAGTCCAGGAACGAACAGCGTGTGGACCAGCAGAGAGAGGGTGGAGGACTTGCTGCTGAATGAGAAGCTATCCACATTGGCCCTGCCTACACTTCACTGAGGCTGAGGCCCCACCCAGGAGTGGGCGGAGCAGCCAGTTCTCTCTGCCAAACACTGGATGGACAACCACGTCCTCCCCGGGCAGTAAGTACACAGCTCTGGACCACGGAAAGAACTGCTTTTCTAAGTCTCTTGGGACGAGCACAGGCTGAAGACACCAGAACTGGGTGAAGCACTTCTATGCTAAGCAGTGGAAGCAAACTCTCAGCTTTCTGTACACTGGCTGCACATCTGTGATTTTATGTCTTCGTGAAAAGCCTCCATATGTTACCACGTTACCACAACTCAGTATTTCACAACAGCAGGAGCTGACATCAGTGATATCACCCGCAATGCTGAAGAATTCTTGTCAGTAGTCATTGCCAAGTTCTTGGAAGCAGAGAACAGAGTCAATGCCTTGTTAAGAGGTTTCACAAGGCACCGGGGCAGACCGAATGCAGTATTTTTCCCCATCATAAGGACATATACTAGCACAGCACAGATTCATCATTAAACCGCTCACCCCAAGAAATATCACTCTGAAACAGCTCAAGGGAGAGGAATTAATTTTTAGCATAATTTAAAGAAAGTGGTAATCTAATCTAAAATAGTATTCAGCCACAAAAAGGAATTGCGTATTGGGGCCAGAAATTTAGCTCAGTGGTTCTGGCTCCTGCCTAGCAAGTGCAAGGCCCTGAGTTCAAACCCTGGTAACCACATACAACAATACTGGGTGTACTGACTCACGCCTACCAGCAATCAGTACCACATACCACAGATGTCGGGATTGGTGGCTCAAGCCTGTAATCCCAGTACCCCAGAAGTCAGAGGCAGGAGGATTGCTGAGTTCGAGGCTTGCCTGGGCTAAATAGTGAGTCCAGGGCCAGCCTGAACTACAAAGCAAAATCCTGTCTCAAAAAAAAAAAAAAAAAGGGCCGGAGGGTTAGCTCAGTGGTTCTGGCGCCTGCCTCGCAAGCGCAAGGACCTGAGTTCGATCCCCGGTTACTACATATAATGCTGGGCGTGGTGGCTCACGCCTGTCCTCCCAGCACTCGGGAGGCGGAGACAGGAGGATTGCTGAGTTCGCGGCGGCTTGCCTGGGCACCATAGTGAGCTCAGGGCCAGCCTGAACTACAAAGCCAGACCCTGTCTCCAAAAAGCAAAAAAAAAAAAAAAAAAAAAAGAATGGAGAATTGATGCATGCCACATTAATCTCAAAAATATTAAGTGAAAGAATCCAGCCACGAACATCTCCTAGGATGTGATGCCATTTGTATGAAGCATCTAGAACAGGAAATCTAGAGACAGAAGCAGGCTAGTGGTTTCCAGAGAGAAGTGCTGCTTGGGGTGAGGAGTTTCCTACCTGGGTGATGAAGTTATTAGAGAGCTGATAGAGACCATGGTGGTACAATAATGTGAACGCGCTACATGCCACTGCCTCTGTCTAGATGAGTGGTAGAGGACATGAATTTCAATAAAAAGGAATGCCATTTGTCCAGACTGCAAAGCTTTCATTTTTCAGGCTCTTCAGTCACTGACATGGTTACTTCTCCTGGGTATTCTGTTTCTCTGTGTCTGTCTCTCTTTCTCTCAATGTCTTCTTTATTAGACAGTAATCACATACATAAGGGTAAGATCTATAGTGCCTGATACCTAGAAAACACTCCGTATTTGTGAAACAAAAGAGGAAAATTAACTCTAATTTTTTTTGGCTAACCTATACAACTCCACCTCAGCGAGAAGAGGCAAACAGCAGGTAGCTATGAAAACGCTAAACTTTGAACCACAGAACTCCATGGACAGATCTACAGGCGCCTGTCCCTGGGCAATTTGTCTCAGGGAGAAATTTACCAGGTCCTGAAAATCTCTCTGAACTTTTTAGAAAATGTATTCTTGTCTAGACTTCACTGGAATTTAGACACAGTCTATAATCCTTTTCTTGCTAATAGTTATGTCCCCATTTACCTCATACAGATGACCTCGAGAGTAGGACAGAGGAAATGACTGAGCAGGAATTTAACTGAAGACTTTTGGAGAATGACAGGAGTTTCTTTACAGAGCCTGGAAAGGTCTGGCAGCTCTAGTTATGTCTGCTACCATGCTTGGTAAGTACTTGCTGCTACTATAATAAAACATTTTAAATTGCTGGCCATCAGAGAGAACAAAGAGATGACTTTGCTTTACTGCTACAAAATTTACAATTCTTAAGCCCTACGACAGTGGGCCTCTCACATATGTATTTCAGAGTTAAAGTCAGGTAAACTTTTATTTTATCTGTACAAATTTGCCCTCCCCCATCCCCCAACACTGGGCATGAAACCCAAGGTCTGCCCCATGCTAGGAACTCTACCAATGAGCTACATCTCCAGCCCTCCTCTTCCCCTCCATCCTTCCCTTCCTTCTACTGTCTCTCTTGCTTTCTCTCAGCAAGGTCCTGCTCTGTAACTCAGGCTGGCCTCGGACTCCCTGTGTAGCTCAGGCTGGCCTTGAACCCGTGATCCTTTTGGTTTGGCACCTCAAATTTTGGGATTAGAGGCCTGTGCCACCACAGTCGGCTTTAGCCCAGTTTCCTTACTCAAAAAGGGAAAGAAAAACAGCAATATAATTTTTTCAAAAATGATGTTTTATGGGGCCGGAGGGTTAGCTCAGTGGTTCTGGCACCTGCCTCGCAAGCGCAAGGTCCTGAGTTCGATCCCCGGTGACCACATATAATGCTGGGCGTGGAGACTCACGCCCACCAACAATCAACACTGCATACCACAATGCCGGACGTGGTGGCTCACGCCTGTCATCCCAGCACTCGGGAGGCAGAGACAGGAGGATTGCTGAGTTCGCGGCGGCTTGCCTGGGCACCATAGTGAGCTCAGGGCCAGCCTGAACTACAAAGCAAGACCCTGTCTCAAAAAAGCAAAAAAAAAAAAAAAATCATGTTTTATGAGAAGGAAACCAATTTGCAGTGCTATCAAACTAAAAACCCTTGATGATATAACTTGTGTGACTGACAAATTCTGTGATTTCCCTCCCATACCCCCCATTTTTCTGCTGTTTTTGGCTCTGTGCTAATTATGGGCAAACACGCAGTGAATCTGAGAGACAAGAAAGACGCAGATCAGAAACACAAGAGCAGAGCCTCCAGCTTCCGGCTGTCTCAGGCAGCCATCTTGGGGTCCCAGGAGATCTGCAGGCTCAGGCCTGGAGTTCTGGCTGTGCTCACAGTTTTGTATGATGGAGTATCTTCTCCACCTTCCTTTCCTCGACTGATTCACCATCACTCCTTAGGTCAGAGCGGCGGCGGCACCACTCTGGTCCTGAACCCTGAACACGCGGGCAGGCTGTCCGTGGGCTGTCTCTCACCAGATTATGCTCAGCTTATCAGCTCAAGTATCTACTTCCCTTACCAGCCAAGGAGAAAACGGGAAGTAGCAGCTTCATGAGGGAGAACATGACAGATACCAATTTAACCACGAAATCCAAGTGTTGTCACTAGGAGGGGGACAAAGAGAAACAGGGGCCTCCTGACAGGAAGCATCAAAGACACAACATAGTTTTGCTGCATTCCTACCAAAAATGTACAGCCAGCTGATTACAAGAAAACAACTCTCACATGGGAATTTTGATAAGATAATGGCTTGTCTTCAGAACTGTCAAAATCACAAAGAAAGAGGAACAGATCTAGACTAAAGGAGACAAAGCAGCAATGAAAACTGAAAGCAGTATGTGAGTCTGAACTAGGGGCCTGAACCAGAAAAGGGCCATTGTTTCTTCTGCTATAAAAGTCAGTAGTTTTATAGTAGGAAAACTGGCAAAATTTAAAGGGTTTGTGGATTAGATGACAGTAGTGTACTGACATTGTTAATTTCCTGGCTTTGATAACAGTACTACCCTACATGTATAGAAGTGATACTGCTGTCTTGTTGAGAAAACAGACACTAATACATTGTTTGCAATTTGCTAAAATGATTCAGAGGAAAAAATTATAGGTATATAAATGGGAGAAGAGAAAGAATAAAGCAACCAAGACAAAACATTCACATTCGGGGATTCTGAGTGAAATTACATGGATGGTCCAACTGGTTCTGCAGCTTTTCCAGTTAATTATGAAATTATTTCAAAATAATTTTAAAATGTTAAAGTAAAAAAACCTAGAAAAGGTTTTTCTTTTAGACAAGAAAAATAAATGTAGTATAAAAGTGTGTGTGCTGTGTTCAGGGTGGCTGAGAAATCTGCAGTAATTACTTCTAAAGTGAAATCAGTGGTTACACAGCTTGCTAATTGGAAGTTGGCACTGAGCCAGGTCACTGACATTATCTCCCCCAAATTAACCCAACAAACTGGACAGCAGAGCAGTAAGAGGTATTTCCTCTATTGTGTGGTCATAAATTAGAAGCACTTGAAATAATACTGGGCAATCCACTTGCTCTACAAGTAAAGATTTTTCTCACAGGTTTTATACACTACAAAACCCCAAATCTGCTTTAAAGGCACTACTTGTACTGCATCTACACGTTAACAAAAATATTAGAGGCAATGTGCAGTGTGACGATGATCTGTAGCCACTAAAACTGCCTGCCAGCTGCAGCAGCAGCTCCCGGGTGCTGTCCGTCTCAGAGCCGGCCTTCTCTGTGACAAGAGTGAGTTGCCTGCAGGAGTTCAGGGGATGCGCAGGAGACAGGTGAGACATCTCTGCCACCCGCACAGGTGCAGCCACATTTGGGGACATGCCATGTAGAGAGGCATCATGGAGCTGGGGTCTCTTGTGAGGATCCCCAGGGATGATGGGGAACTGGCTATGTAGACCCCAAAGCAAGCTCCTCTGTGCAGGAGAAGGAGTAGACTTCTCATGCCTAGCACTGACAGGAATGCAGATTTCTAGGGAGACAATTTTTTTTCAGGTGCCAGAGACTGAACACATGCTAGACGAGTGCTCTGCTATGGAGCTACACCCTGGCCCGGGGAGGTCATTTCTAATCCAATTTTCCAACAAAAGAATGTGTGTCTGTGGAGTAGGTTAGTGCGCTCCTCATCACTCCGGTGCATCTAAGACAGACGCTTCAAGTGTAAGGATGTAACATTCTTACATCACCTAGTTCCACTTGGAGGCCTCTAAGCCCAGGACTCTCAACGGCAATATGACAGCTATGGATCTGAAACAAAGTCTCTCTCTGTAGTCCAGGCTGGCATCAGACTTGGGCTCCTCCTGCCATCCTTCCAAACGCTGGGGCACCTGTCCACACCACCATGCCTGACCACAACATGAAGAGGATGCTGGGATCCTGCGAGGCCATCCTGCCCTTACTGAGATGGTTAGAAGCCCCCGATCTTTTACCCACTTGGTCCCACAGCATCCTCTCCCCAGTGGTGCAGAGATCCCTGGGGAAGGGAAAAGTCTCTCTTCCGAGAATCACTGTTTTAAGATTACTTCTAATAGTGAATTTTTTTCTGAGTCAGTTGAGAAATGAAGCACTAAAGCACTTCAGAGGAAAAGGTGACGGCAGTCAAAGAGAGGTTATATAGTATTTTTAAGGTAAAATAAATCTGAAAAGAGTAAAGGTATAGCTCAATGGTGGGTGCTTTCTTACCACTCGGATACATGTACAAGCCCCTAGATTTGATCCTTAACACCAGTTTAAAAAAATAAAAAGGAATTGCCGGGCGTGATGGCTCACGCCTGTAATTCCAGCACTCGGGAGGCAGAGACAGGAGGATTGCTGAGTTTGAGGCTTGCCTGGGCTACATAGTGAGCTCAGAGCCGGCCTCAACTACAAAGCGAGACCCTGTCTCAAAAATAAATAAATAAATAAACAAATAAATAAATAAATAAAAAGGAATAGAAGAGACAGTGAGCTTTCTAGGAATAGGGACGGTACGAGTCAAGGTGTCGCGGTAGGAAAACTCTCAGGATCCCAGCAGGCCAGGTGAGGCAGTAGAGGGGCTCAGCAGAAGAGGAGCCTGCAAGTCTTCACTATGTTGTAATGTGTTGAAAGAGTTTCAAACCTGAAGGCAGGACTACCTCGCCTGGCGTTCTCATCTGTCTTTGTAATAGGGAAGTTAATGCCAAATTCAGCCCTTAAAATGTTCTATTAAAACGATGGGGTGCTAGAAAAGCAGGAGACACTCTTTATCACCTATTACACCACTTAAGACATTACCGCTTTAGGGCTGGGGATTTAGCTCAGTGGTTCCAGCATTTCCCTTGCAAGTACAAGGTACCAGGTTCAATCCCTGGCAACCACGTACCACCACAGTGGCAGGTGTGGTAGCTCACGCCCATCAGCAAACAAACAAACAAAAAAATCACTATTTTAAAGGATAATTATTAAAGACAAGGTCTCACTGCAGTGGCACCTTGGTTCATGAACTTGGTTCTTTCTAGGATTCTGGTTGCATCTGAACTGCTGATTCCAAATTGGCCTTGAACTTGCTACATCGCCCAGGCTGACCTCAAGCTCACAGCTATCCTCCTGCTTTGGGCTCCTGAGTGCTAGGATTACAGGCTGCACCACCGTTCCTGGCTTTCTCTCTTTTCTCCTTGACATGTTTCTTTCCAAACAGTGTCCGACTGCGTACTCCAGGCTGGCTTTGGTTTGCTACTCTGCGGTCCAGGCTGGCCTCCACGAGGTAACCTTTTCACACGTGCTTTCTTAGTGCTGCCTACTCCGAAGGACACGGTCTGACTCTCATGGGGCTGTCCTCTGAAGGGAGGCAGGCACAGGGAGGAGGTGGAGAACTGCACGACAGCACGGCTGAAGTGTGTCACGCCACGGGACAGGCGGCAAGAGTGTCAGCGTCCTGCTACGGGCTGTGAGGGTGGGAGTCGCAAGCGCGGGGATGCCCACTGCCGCGGCTCTTACATGTTCGGTTCTACACTGTCCCCACTGGGCCCAGGAAAGCTGACTCCCGTCTTGTCCGAGACTTGGGAGACTGCGGCACTAGCACCGGTTGCGGGCAGGTCTGATTCAGGGCTGAGGTGTCTCTCAGAACCCATTTGCCCTCAGAGCATCGGTTCTCCTTGGGGTGGGGGCAGAGGGCTCAGCAGGGCTGCCAGCAGGGCCTGCTGGAGTCCGGGAGGCTGGGAAGCGGTGTGGCGGACTGAGCAGCCCTGCTCACACCCACCGGGCACTCAACAGGACTCTGCAGCCCCCAGCATGCTGCGCGAGTCCGGCTGGTCAGAAGTTTCAGGGCTTCACGCGGCCGACCCCAGGGGCTGCAAGCACCCTCTGCCTCCGCTTCCTCCCTCCCGGGCTGCTCTGCTCAGGGCAGCTGAGAGGGAAACTCCTGGCTTTCGCTCTCTCCAAGAGAACGGAGCCTCTCTACGAGACTCTTCCCTGTGCTCCGCCAACGTCTGCGAGGAGACCTCAGGCTGACCTTGGCCAGCCCTGGGTTACAGCTCAGCACCACCGGGACAGCCATCTACCCAGCCCGCTCCCTCTTGGGGAGAATCAGAGGCCACTTCAGCTTTTTCTATTTAGACAGGTTCCTTAAAATATTTTTATTTCAAAAATAGGGGAAAAGAGCCCTAAATATTTACATTGAGAGGACATTTGAAATGACAGTGTTACAAATGCAAATGAGCTCGCACAAACGCAGAGCTTTCAACCGGCGGCCTCCCGCGGAGCAGCCCTAAATTGCAGCACCTTCTGCCGAGCAGCCACAGTAAATGGAGGCGCTTTCTCCAGGGCCACAGGAAACTTACTAAGAGTGTGAGCTCCGGCCATTATCTCAAGACTGAGTCAACCTCTAGCCCAAGGGCAGCATTTTGCAGCTGTTTGTTGCTGAGTCAGTAGTACTTTCTTTCCATTTTTCCTTTTTTTCCTCCCATTCTTTTTTTTGTGATTTATCCTTTTTGTTTTTTGCCTGTAACTTTTAGGGCCATAAAAACAAAGTTTGGGGGCCAGAGGGTTAGCTCAGTGGTTCCGGTGCCTGCCTCACAAGCGCAAGGTCCTGAGTTCGATCCCCGGTGACCACATAGAATGCTGGGCGTGGAGACACGCCCACCAACAATCAACACCGCATACCACAATGCCGGGCGTGGTAGCTCACGCCTGTCATCCCAGCACTCGAGAGGCAGAGACAGGAGGATTGCTGAGTTGGCGGCAGCTTGCCTGGGCACCATAGTGAGCTCAGGGCCAGCCTGAACTACAAAGCGAGACCCTGTCTCAAAAGCAAAAAAAAAAAAAAAAAAGTTTGGGCTGCTTCTTGCTATTGGGAACGGCCATTTTCTTTTTCTTTTTCTTTCTTTTTTTTTTTTTTTGCTTTTTGAGACAGGGTCTCACTTTGTAGTTCAGGCTGGCCCTGAGCTCACTATGGTGCCCAGGCAAGCCGCCGCGAACTCAGCAATCCTCCTGTCTCTGCCTCCCGAGTGCTGGGATGACAGGCGTGAGCCACCATGCCCAGCGTTGGCCATTTGCTTTTTAAAAGTGAAAAACTAAAAATAGAGTCATGGGATGTTCTTTCAAAGTAGTTACATAATGAACCAAAGATATCCATCCCTCTATTGATCTATCTATAGGTATGTAGATCAATCTCAGTAGATCTAGATCAGCAGTGCCACTTCTCCCCTTGAAACACTGAGTAGTCAGTGGTTACACTTACCTTTTAGTTTTAGCATATTTCCCCTTAGAATCAGCAATAGCCGTGTGCCACATAAGGATGTCTCTCCCTCAATGATGAGTAGCATACTGGATAGTTAGTGGTCCCACAAGGTCATTCCACCTAGGACTTTATAGATGGTTCAATTTGATTAA
Organism: Thryonomys swinderianus; assembly: GCA_004025085.1. Classification (NCBI taxonomy): domain Eukaryota; kingdom Metazoa; phylum Chordata; class Mammalia; order Rodentia; family Thryonomyidae; genus Thryonomys; species Thryonomys swinderianus. The sequence continues at coordinate 129,413 of PVIC010000193.1, forward strand.
GTATATTCTATAATGTTTGCCCAACAAGGAATCGCCTAAGGACCCACCTCTCAGGACATGGCACTGTCATTAAGCATACATGTCAGTATTTGCTTTTCAAAACTTCATGGTACTGACACAAAATAGGCCAATCCTACGAGTGACCATTTTGTCAAATGCTTGAAACTGCATAGACCAATGGCTCTAAGTCCAGGGTCTAGTGAGCATCAGTAGATGGCATCAGCCTAGAACTTGTTATAAAGTTAAATTTTGGGCTCCCACCCATATCTCCTGAGACCTTGCAAACCCTGCAGCCATCATCGAGGCACGCGCAGTTTCCCTCAGAGGGTGCTGGATCCTGACAAGCAGGACCGGGTCATCTGAAACCTCTCAGAGAGCATGTGGAGCCTCGCTTCCCTCCCCTGGCCAAACTGATGATGGAGCCTTCTACAGCACAGAGCTGTTCTGAGACGTGCATTGTTAGGCATGTAAAATGCTGGCAGGGGCTGGAGGTGAGCTCAGGGGCAGAGTGCTTACTTAGTGTGTGCCAGGCCCTGGAATCCACGCCCAGCACAAAATAAATAAATTTGAGAGGTGAAGAGGTTGAAGGGAGGGCAGGGACCAGGAAAAAAAATAAGAACCAAGATATATCATGTACAGGTACAAATTCCTAATGATGAATGCGACCATAAAGTATACTTAAAACATACCAGTAAACTCAGTGAATAAAAAAAGATAAAAAAGTGAAAGAGTTAATCTGTTGGCAGTGATTGCCAGGGCCGAGAGTGGGAGCCGGAACTGGTTGCAAATGGGCTTCTGGGGCAGAAGAACAGGAAATGCTCGCGGAAGCACTCGATAGCTACAACATGATGGCTGCTCGACTCACTGAGTTATAATGCGCAGTCTACCTCCACTGTGCTTTCAAAATATTAAAAATGTTTGGAAAAGCACCCAGTTCATAGCAATCAGCTGTTGGCTCTTAAGACAACTTATGATAAGATTTATCTGTTTACACATTCTAAAAACAAACTAATCTCACTCCAAATCTAGGGGTCTTGTCCCTGCCTTGGTGTTCTGAGTTGGATCTATTTTGTAATATATTATGAAGAAAGTAAATTAAGCCTATGGAATCCTGACTTATAGGCTTATTATGGTGACCATATTACAGATGGAAAGCTGACATTTGATAGAGTAATGTATCAATAGCAAATGGAACGCCAGATGTGGTGGCTCACGCCTATACTCCCAGCACTTGGGAGGCAGACACAGGAGGGTCTCTGTGAGTCTGAAGCCAGCCTGAGCTACAAAGTAAGTTCAGGGTCACCCTGAATTACACACTGGGGTCTTGTCTCAAAAAAAAAAAAAAAAAAGGACAAATGGAAATAAAATTAATGCAGTTATATCACTCCATAGATAACATTTTCTTTTTCTTTTCTTTTCTTTTTTTTTTTTTTTGAGGCAGGGTCTCGCTTTGTAGTTCAGGCTGGCCCTGAGCTCACTATGCAGCCAGGCAAGCCTCGAACTACTCAGCAATCCTCCTGTCTCTGCCTCCCAAGTGGTGGGATTACAGGCGTGAGCCACCACACCTGGTGATAACATTTTCTTTTTAAAAAATGTTAGATGTCTACACTGTACTTGTTCTAATTCCTAATACAGGCTTCATTACTTCCATCTTTATTTCAATAGGCAATAAAACATAATACACTATTATTGACCAAGATACAGGCAGGAAAAGCCATGCAGGACAGAATACAGAAAAAAAGACAGTTGACTATGAACAGAACCCTAGAGAATCATCACATTTTAGTGCTAGACCTATAGACATACAGATAATAAAATTTGCTGGTGCTGGGGGTATAACTCAATAGTAGTAAAGTACTTATCTAACATTTATGTGGATACACGCATACACACACATACGCATACACACGTAACAACACTGGATTACAAGTAACTTGTCCCATAACTATTGTGCAAGATAAGCAAACATTTTTTTTTTTTTGAGACAGGGTCTCGCTTTGTAGTTCAGGCTGGCTCTGAGCTCACTATGTAGCCCAGGCAAGCCTCAAACTCAGCAATCTTCCTGCCTCTGCCTCCCGAGTGCTGGGGTTACAGGCGTGAGCCACCATGCCCGGCAAGCAAACATTTTAAACTTGATATTTAAGTGATGTCTCGCAACACGAGTAGTACATGAGGCTGAATGTCATATGATCACAACTGAATTCTTTCTTTCTCCTTCCCTCCCTTCCTATGGAATTGTGGGTGATCAACTCCTAAGAGCAGGAAGTTATGGAAGAGCTGTCATTTGCAGAGAAGAAAAAGGCATTAAGAATCCCTCACTTCAAATGAGACTAAGGGAGACATGTACAATGTAGGAAACTGCAAAGTTCTGTAGGAAAGCACCAGCCAAATCAAGCTGTAGCAGTACAAGTGATGAATCTAACAACAAGGCAGTGTTACATTTCCACAAAATCCTCAGAGCGGGGGAAAAGGCAGGTGTCAGTGGACAGGTTCCTAGTTAAAGGCGCACAAAAAGAGAAAGACTCCATTGATCCAATAGCAGTGATTCCGTTAGTGACCATGGACATCATCCTGCCCTATCCCTCTTTTCCTGTCTCCCTCAGGCCAGCCATGAAGCTTTTCAAAGCAAATGAAGATTAATTTGTTTCTTTTTCTTTGTATTTTGTATTAGCATTTTGTGTCACATTACAATATTGCAATCTTTCTTTGTTTTGATTTGTAGACAGGGTCTCACTATGCAGTTCAGGCTGTCCTTGAACTCACTATGCAGCTAGGCTGGCTGCGAACTCATGAAGATCATCCTGCTCAGCCCCAAAGAGTACTAGGGTTACAGGTGTGCACCATCAGGACTAGCTGAAGCTAATGAATTTTTTATGTATTTGAAACATTTGGACTGAGGTGGGGCATGCTTGTAAAAAACATGTTATGTAATTCCTACTTCTAGATATGTATACCTGATTTATCTGACTCTGAGGAGGCCACCTGCTACTGTACTTCCTAGCAGATCAAAATGCTGGTTTGGGGCAGGGGCAGGGGGAATCTTTTTCTAGGACAGCAAAGTTTCAGCCAACTCCTCACTTAAAGGGTCCATGGCAGCATTTCCTATGATATTTAGAGACTAATATGCACCCACCAGAACAATTAAAAAGGATTCAGTGGTCAAAATCAGTCAGAAAACTAATGCATTCCATATCCTGTCTGGGAAAGTCAAAATAAACATCAGTTTAATAAGGACACTGATAAGTTCTAAAGAAAAAGAATGTTTAATTTAACCCAGCGTTTCTCATATTTATTTGAAACACAATGTTTCTATTTAAATATTCCTATTAACATTGCTAGGTAAAAACTGTCCCACGCGCGCGCGCACGCGCACGTACACACACACACACACACACATGTCCTTAATTGAAATTCTTATAATTCTATGTAAAATTAGAGTCTATTAATCTGTTAAAGTCATGAACTATTTGGTGACAATCATTTCAGTGACTCTGAATTTTTTCACAGTTATTACAGGTTAAAAAATTTATACTAAGGGCTGGAGATTTAGCTCAGTGGTTCCAGTGCCTGCCTACCAAGTGAAAGGTCCCTGGTTCGATCTGTGGTAACCATATACAGCAATACTGGGCACAGTGGCTCACACCCACCGGCAATCAGTACCACATACCACAAATGCTTGGCATGGTGTCTCAAGCCTGTAATCCCAGCACTCGGGAGGCAGAGACAGGAAGATTGCTGATTCAAGGCTTGCCTGGGCTACACAGTGAGCTCAGGGCCAGCTTGAACTACAAAGCAAGACCCTGTCTCAAAAAAAAAAAAAAAAAGAAATGTAGTTTTCTCCTTTTAGCAACTTAGTAATAATTATTAACTTTATTATTAAGTTCATATTCTTACTCCCTTACTTTGTTCTATACACAGACAAAAGTTAACAACACTGATGAAGGTTCTTATTTTCACTGTTTTCTTCTGCAATAGTACTTTTCATTTCAGCTTTTTTTTTTTTTTTAAGACAGGGTCTCACTTTATAGCTCACTATGTAGCCCAGGCAAGACCCGAACTCAGCAATCCTCCGGCCTCTGCCTCCTGAGTGCTGGGATTACAGGAGTGAACCACTACGCCTAGCATTGTGGTGTGTGGTACTAATTGCTGGGGGGCGTGAGTCACCACACCTGGCACTGTGGTATGTGCCACCAGGGATCGAACTTAGGACCTTGCTCTTGCAAGGCAGGCACCAGAACCACTGAGCTAAATCCCTGGCCCTTCATTTCAGCTTTTAATAAGCACAATACCTTTACTTTGATATTTTTAAAATATGCTGCTAAATGTACAAGTAATGTCTCACTTTCAAAAAAAATCTGATGCTCAAAAAAAAAAACTCTGATGCTAACACAAGAATGAGTTTAGAAATTATTGGTATTCCAGGATACAACCTTCCAATTATATTATTTTTATTTATTTTGCAATAATGTTTCACTTTATAGTTCAGGCTCACCTTGAACTTGTAGCAACCATCCTACCTCAGCCTCCTGATCTCAGATGGCTAGGGACCACACCTGGCTAGGATACTATTTTGTTCTAAAAATACAGGCTGGAGATGGTGGCACCTCCCTATAATCCCAGCACTCAGAAGGCTGAAGTGGGAGGACTGCTTTGAGTTCAAGGGCATCCTGAACTACATAGTGACACCCTCAAACAGACAGACAAATAAACACAAAATATCCTATACATAACATTGTAAGCTTAGTTTTTTCACAACACAAAGTACTCCATATTGTATCTTTTTCATATACACTGATTTAATCATAATCTAAATGTACATGAATATTCTATAATATGAATACCAGTCCTTTTTTAAACAATCTTATTTTATAGTCCAGGCTCAGGTTAAACTTGATCCTCCTGATTCAGCTTCCCAAGTGTTGGGATTTATAGGTGCTGGGCAGTCAAGTAGTTTCTAATTACTTTGTGAGTTACTGTCCTAAAATACCTCTGTACACAGTATCTCTAGGAACTGAGCCAGTTTGTTTCCATGGTTGACGTGAGACCCAGTACTTTTCCTGTTGAAAGCCTTCCAGGTGGCAGGATACATAGCACCACAGCAGGTCCACCTTCCGTCTCTGGGGTTGCTGACTGGACCACAGCACAGCACACAGGGACCAGCCAGCGACATGGTAAACACTAGGCGAGAGGACGGCCTGGGCCAGTCAGGTTCCGTTCTCAGGAACCGCAGAGGACGGAGCCCTGGGTCCAGTACCAGTTTTCATGGCCCAGGGAAAACTCTGTAAGTCGCAGAGCTTTACCTAATTGAGTAAAAAGCTCTGAAGGGCCAAATACATACAGAGTGCGCCTCATAAATACAACTATAGTCACATTAGTATGACTGGAGCTGTCTGAGGATCAGAGAAGCTCCAGTTCATGCTTTCTCGGAGCCTGGGAGCACTGAACTTTCTTGCTTAATGATTTCAGGATATTTATCTCGGAAGTAAGTTTAGGAAACATGAATGAATCTCCTGTAAGTAAAAAAACATAAAAACTTCCTCAAGAAGAATTCTTAGAGCTGGGATTGCAGATGGAAGAAGAGTTACTTCCACAGGGACCCCTATCACAGTGCACCCGCAGGGAGTGAGGTGTTGGGTATGCCCGAGGACACTGCTCGTGTGAGAGCTGAACCCTGGGGTGCTGACTGACTCGTACATGGCTGTGGTAGCTACATTCAAGTCCTGCAAGGGTCTGAGAAGCCCTAACTAGAGCCCATCTGAGAACCCTGCTTCCCCACTGCCTAATGCCACCGTAACCTGGTTCTGGCAGATACTGCAGGAGGCAAAACAGAAGCAAAAGAAATACAAAAGAAATAGCCAGTGCTCTAAAGAACAGTCTCAGTTCCCACAGCCTCACTGAGGTCACTCGGCAGTGGGTGCGTAACTCCTCCCCCGGAGATCCATTCCTCCTCCGCCTCCTCTCCAGGCCTCACTGCCTCTGCTCCCACTGTGAGGTATGAAAGCCCCTTTGGGGGGGTTCATTGTCCTCAACCTGTCATGGCATCAACTCAACAGCAATGAAAAGACCATCCCAGCCTCTTCCACCCAGGGTGTGGCAGAGATGGCACTTGCAGAGGCTGTCACCTGAGTCACCAGGGAGCTGCTTCCTGTGCACATGGCCAATGGGAAGATTTACACTCATCTCCTTGGTAATGCAAGGAGAAACTGATAGCAGAGCAGGCTTTCACATTCCTCATAGGCCAAATATGTCTAGAAGGAAAAGAAAGAAGAGAGAGGGAGTGAGGGAAAGAAAGAAAGAAAGAAAGAAAGAAAGAAAGAAAGAAAGAAAGAAAGAAAGAAAGAAAGAAAGAAAGAAAGAAAGAAAGAAAGAAAGAAAGAAAGAAAGAAAGAAAGAAAGAAAGAAAGAAAGAAAGAAAGAAAGAAAAGAAAGAGAGAGAGAGAGAGAGAAAGAAAGAAAGAAAGAAAGAAAGAAAGAAAGAAAGAAAGAAAGAAAGAAAGAAAGAAAGAAAGAAAGAAAGAAAAAGAAAAGAAAGAGAGAAAGGCAGAAAGAAAGAACGAAAAGAAAGAGAAAGGCAGAAAGAAAGAAAGAAAGAAAGAAAGAAAGAAAGAAAGAAAGAAAGAAAGAAAGAAAGAAAGAAAGAAAGAAAGAAAGAAAGAAAGAAAGAAAAGGAGTCAAACATCTCCAAAGCTCCTTTGTAGCCCAGTCAGGCTTTCACCTTAAGACACTAAACACATTGTTTAAAATGATCACAATACATCAAAAACTTCAGGTGCATTCTGATGAGTTTTCATATCCCTTGTTTAGTAAATTTACTTTTCTATTTTTGGAGGCCACAATCCCAACACACTCTCATGGCATCTAAGTATTTTCCTTAAGATGGGTCAAAGTGTCAGGGTTTTCACAAGAACTTCAGTCAATTCCTGCAGAGCGCTGTGGGTTTGCTAATGACTTAAAATAGGGACAGAGTTTTTACAGGTTCAGCTTTAGGATCATAAACACAAATGACCACCTGAGATCACAGAGGACCGGATGTGAGCTACTTATAGTAATACTTGAGCCAGTGAATAAGAATAGCAGGAAAGCAGCCCATTTTCTTGTACTGAGGTCCTTTGAAGTAAACTATTAAACATCATATTACGGCGCAAAAACAAAAATCTTTGAAGGGAGGTTATCCTACCCAGCACACAGGCCACTGCTAACGAATTACTTCCTTTTCCTCTCAGGTTTTGTTTTTCCATTTGTGAAACTGAAACCCAGACTGTTTTCTTCCGTCTGTGAAACGAGCTGGCACAAAAGCTAATTCTGGTAATGGTGTCCATCCTCGGGAAGCGCGTCAGGACCCACACTGCCCGGCTGTTCCTCAGCACCACAACACCAAAACACATGTGCATCAGAAGCTCCTGGGTAAAGGTTAGCAGCTTCTCCAGAAGTGGGGAAAAAAAGAAAGAATATGACAAATGGGCGGTCCACCTTCCAGAGTCCTCTGTCTCTCTTATGCAGAACTGGCTCTCTCTCAATAAATTCTTCCTACTCTTATCTCTGTTGTTCTGAGAATCCATTCTCTGATTTTAGAGAACACGGATTTGGCATTTTGGACATCAGGCAGACAAGTCAAACCAAGTCACTGTGCTCCACCACACCCACCTGCTCTCCAGTGTCCTGCCTACATCCAGCTGGCCAGGACCAACTGTGTGCAGACGCCCCCTTCCCTGCAAACCAACACTGCAAACTCAGCCTCGCTCTACTGCACCCTTCCACCGTGATGCAGGCAGCTGACTATGCACTGGACTCCCAGAAAATATGAGCCAAATCTCAAACTTCTTCAAGAGAGAGAGAGAGAGAGAGAGAGAGAGAGAGAGAGAGAGAGAGAGAGAGAGAGAGAAAGGAAAATGACAAAAACTTAAGCAAGACTTCATTTTCTTAATTTAAAAGCAAAATTCATGTGCTGCATTTCCTTTCCTGTTTCACACTAGACTGAAACACCTGTTTCAGCCAGCATTTTTGTACTTCTCAATTAATGAAGTACCTTCGACAGCCCAAGAAATCTCATCTTAAAGACATGTGCAAAGAAGACCAAAAAAGACAACATGGTTTATTCTCCCAACCAGTCGTTAACCTAAGTCTCCGCCGGAGAGAGCGATAAGAGTGACAAGAACCGAGAGCCAAGGAGCCAGCGCCGGCTGAAGTTCCCAGCACCGCAGCAGCGCCCTGCGCACGCCGGCCAGCGTCTCCACTGAGCATGCGCCAGGGCGCGAGCACACCGCGCACTCACATCACCAGGGCCGGTTCACTGTGGCTGGGAGCGGCAGGAAGCTTTTGAAAACCCAGAGATACATCAAAGGCCTAATGCAGATGGAGGCCCCCCTTTTTCTGACTCACTTTTGTCCCTAATATAAAGACTTAGATGGTATTTCTTCAGATCATAAAGCAAGTTGTACTTTTAATGATGGATTTAAAATTATAAAAGTGAAAGATGGCTTTTCCACCCTGTTCTTTTTTTTTTCCTCCTTTTTTTTTTTTTAAGTGATGAATTCAGGAAAAGATCAGTCTAGGCCAAATTTATCTCTTTAAGTTGTCAAGTAAGCCAAGTATAATATTAGCACTAAGTAAAATTTGTATGATTTAGTCATTTTTATTCCCATTATTAGAAAGAGTATAGTATATAATAACATCTAAGATATACAGTTTTCAAAATAGTATAGTGGTGCCCCCATATCCATGGGAAATACATTTCAAGGCCTCTAGTGGGTGTGTGAAACCCAAGAGAGTGTCAAACTCCACATATACGGTTTCTTCTATACATACACACCTACGATAAACTTAAGGAACAAATTCTGTGACAGCAAAGCGAGCACAGATACTTCCTTTCTCACGATTTCACTGACAGAAGATTCATTCTTACCTTAGATCTTAAAAACCCTCAGCGTATGACTTTTCCTTCTTTTTTAAGACCATTCATGTCTTCACTAAAAAGAAGCACTTCAATGCTTCTCTTCGGCATATCTGAATTGCTAGCATCACTATTCTTTGCTCTTCACTATTCTTTGCAATTAAGTAAGATGTAAGGTGGCTTGAACACAAACACTGCAACAGCTCAGCAGTCACGTGACGACCCAGACAGCAAGCAAGGGATGCTGTATACAGTGCACATATGCTCAGAAAAAATAAAAGTCACTTCTCTAGTCTTGAACTTTATATTTGTAGACCACACTTGGCCACAGGTGACTAAAATTTTGGAAGACTAAGCCATGGAACAGGAGAGACTACTGTACGCATCTTCCCCATCAAGTGTAAGGTAAAAGAAATTTCTGCTGAAATATAACTTATTATGGCACTAGAGTAACTGTTTTTACATTGATCAGGACTTCCACAAAGAAAAACATCATCCACAGAGCTCCCTAAACTCCCTGTAGAACCTCCCAGACTCCTCGAGTCCCCTGCTCAGCCCAGAAACAGCACTCTTTGGTTCGTGCTTGGACATCCCACTGGAAGCCCTGGTTGTCCCTGGATCCTCATCCTCCTACACACTCTGCTACACGGACTCCTCTGTGTTTTCTCTAGAACTCCTTCTCTTCAGCCTAACCCCAAACTGAAGAGCTATTCTAGTAACCAGTCCTCACAGGCCCCTGCAGCCTGGTGTCTACTGCTCCCTGTGGTCCTCTGCTCTGCTCACCACTTCCGCATACCCACTCATGGTCAGACGACCCCCAAGTGGCTGCCATCCCTGTTCTCAATTGATACCCTAACTGAGGCACTCACAGGGTACATGGTTCAGGTAAAAGACTACACAGAAATGTTCACAGCTGAAGGAAGAGACAGAGAATAAGACATATTTATTAAAAAGGTACTTTCTAGGGGCTGATGTCTGCCTGGCAAGCACAAGGTCCCAAGTTCCATCTCTGATGCCACATACCACAGTGCTGGGCAGAGTGCCTCACGCCTGTAATCCCAGCACCTGGGAGGCAGAGGCAGGAGGATTGCTGTGAGTTTGAGATCAGCTAGCCTGGGCTACGTAGAGAGTTCAGGGTCAGTCTGAACTCTAAAGTGAGACCCTGTCTCCAAAAAAAAAGAAAAAAGGTACTTTCTAAACCCAGAGGTATGGTGGCCCACCCATGTAAGCTCAGTTGTCTGAGAGGCCAAGCCAGGAAGATCATAAGTTCAAGCCCAGTGTGGGCAACTAATGAAGATCCTGCCTCAAAATTAAAAAGGACTTGAGATGCAGCCCAGGTTAAAGGCCCATGGCTCAGTGTGCCAAAGCAAAGTACTTTCAAGCCTTCACGCCAGGTATAGTGGCATGCACCTGGAATCCCAGCACCTGGAATCCTGGGAGACCGAGGTAGGGCGACCACAAGTTAAGTCTTGCCTACTATACAAGTGATAATACATTGTAATAATTTACAGACAGGATTTGCCTGAGCTTACACCCTAAAAACTCTGTATATATAATACTTTCTTCAGGAAGCTACACCCTGAAGTTCTCCCAGTGTTTGACATTCATTTTCTGAGTGTCCTGTGAGAGCTGAAGGTGTTAGCCAAGGAGGATGAGAATGTTCAGTTGGACAAGGAGTTTTGCATCTCCAGATCTGAAGAAATTGAGCATACTTTTTAGAGCAGTTGGTTCTGCTATTTTGTACAGTGGTCAGTTTGTGGTTCCTCTGGGAACAAAAAGGTTCTCGAGATGCCAGTCCCACCAGGCCTCCCTAACCACACCATGTGTGCCTCGGCCAATTTCTGGTTTGCTCAAAGAGTAGGCTGCAGCTGAATGGCTGCCAGTGTCTGCTGTCCCACTGTCATCTTGTGTGAAGTGTAAAGCTTTACCTTAGAGCTGTCAATATGGAAGGGTTTAAGTCGGGTAGCTTTTGTAAGCTAATAAACTAAGAGGGCAAACCTTCTGATATGGAAAGCCCCATACTCTAAATATATTTTTATTGAATCAAAAACATACGAGGTGCTTACTTTGGTTCCAATGAACTAACAAATGGGGGCTTTCTTCCATGTGAGGAAGGGTCTCTATGCATCAACAATCACTGCATGCTCCTCACTCTGAGAAGGAGATTTCATTACCTTCAGAGCACTGGTGCCAAGGACTTCCAGATGTTGTCTTGATTGAGGTCTCTGGAGCAAATACGATATTCTGCAAGGAATCTGGTATGCAACCTCAGTGAGTTAACTTCTGGCACTACCTGGAGCCTCGTGAAGAGGAAGGTCGTGAGTGACTCATGCACTGGAGCTCTGCCTCATGTCTGAGAGCCAAGAGACGGTGCAAAAGTAGCAAACAGCAAACACCAAACTTCACATTTTAATGGACCTCTCCCTAGACTAGTGCTATGCAGCAGAGACTCTCACGACACTGCCCAGTAATGAAGGGAGCAGGCGATGCTCCAGTGTGCTACACAGCCACAACAGATGTTGGGGAGGCTTCGTGTGCTCCATGCACATAATCAGTGCATTCCTGGCTTGCATTTTCAATGTATGGAAGCTCTGTCAGGACACATGCCCAGTATAAGTCAAGAACATCTGTATGCAGAACAAAGTAGGCTGTTTCTACCTAAACACAGTATCTTTCAGTTTGGTATAATTAGCATCTCAGTCAGAAGATACATATCGTGAAAGACTACCTGAGACATACATATGTAGAGTCCTTGAATACCCCTTGATATCCCTGTGGCAAGTGGGCTTTTTGTTTTGGTTTTATTTTGAGCAATGCATGAGAGTTTATTTGAGGAAAGGATAACATGAACTTTCTCCTCCTTAAGTGCTGTACATAAAGGGCTTTACTTAAAAGAACCCAGATATTTCCTCAATAAAATTGAGTTGTGGGGCTCAGACTGATTCTCTTCTATGGAAGAAGAACACGTGTTACCTGTTTTGTTTTGTTTTGTTTTGTTTTTTGTTTTTGTTTTTGAGACAGGGTCTCGCTTTGAAGTTCAGGCTGACTCTGAACTCACTATGTAGCCCAGGCAAGCTTCGAACTCAGCAATCCTCCTGCCTCTGCCTCCCAAGTGCTGGCATTACAGGCGTGAGCCACCACACCCGGCACTGTGGTATGTGGTATTGATTTGTGGTGGGCGTGAATCTCCACACCCAGCATTGTATGTGGTTACCAGGGATCGAACTCAGGACCTTGCGCTTGTGAGGCAGGCGCCAGAACCACTGAGCTAACCCTCTGGCCCACATGTTACCTGTTTTTATGCCCCAGACACTGGCTGTCCTTCACCCTGAGTGAGACATTTTGTTATGGAGGGCCAGACTGTACATGGCTATTTCTACTCTCCCAAAACCTCTGAAAGGAAAAAGTCAAGTAGTGTCAATTCTTTTTGTCTTGGTCCGTTCCGGTTCCAGGAGTTCTGCCACTAGGATATCAAGGGTTTTGTTCATCCCTGTCAATAGTAGGAAAATAAACTTGGCTTGTCCAAAGAAGGCCTTGTAGGAGTTGCAAGTCATCATCTAAAGCCTGCCTAGGAGAATTTCCAAAGTGGAAAATAGTTGTCCAGAGAAGGCTAGCCAGGAAAGTGAGGGGACACACCTGTGGGGATCACACTCAGGAGACCCCCACTTGGACTGGGAAGAGGTGCTTAAGTCCTCCTCACGAGAGTTAGGTCAGAGGCACAACTGTGCTGAGGGAGGGGCGCAGGTCTTCACACCCTAGGCAGGGGCCCCCTGGGCCCCGTCCACAAACCAGGACGGGACAGGGCACAGCCCTTCCAGACACCAGCCAGGAGCCAACTAAGAAGCCATAGTTCGGGAGAGGACATTCCCAGCCAGAGCCCACCGAGCCTACATGCCCAAACTCATTTCAGCCTGGGCAGGGAGTCAGTTGTTCACGCCCCCGTCCCAGGCAGCCTGGGACACTCCTGTAACAGACTGCTCCAAAGAGCAGCTCAAAGCTGCTCTCCAGAGAACAAGACAGAACCAAGTTGCTGAACATGAACAATTTCCTGGGTCAAAGAAAAAAATCCACAGGGAAATAAATATGAATGCTTCGAGCTCTCCTTCTTCTTCAGGGTAAAGAGCAATCAACTGCAGGCCTCTGAGCTAATAAGGGTATGTTGGACAAAGGCTGGGTCACACTTAATAATGTGCTCGGAGGCGAGGCCTCAAGGTGCTGACAACTTCTCCCTCACCACTTCCAGCTGCTAATAACCTCTGAGGCTTCAGCCTACTGAGTTCGCTGGAGCACGTGAGAGGGGTTGCTGCTCTGCATCTCTCTCACGGTATACAAGGTAGGCCACACCCTCCTATGTACCAAGAATAAAGAAGATGACCTACTGGATGAGGACTTGCCAGGATCAGCTCCTAGAGCACCCCCAATCATTTCACCTTTGTTTTACTACTCCTGAAATTCCCCTAAATCCAAAGCTGTCACTCAGCATGGAATGCCACAATTCCTTTGGGAACCGCCTTTGTTAGCATACTCTCTGGATGGCTACAAAGTCATTTGCTCAACAGTTCCCTTCTCTTCACTTGCACAATCATGACCTCACTCCAACTCCCAGCATTCTCTCATCTGCTCCGATAGAATGGTTCCTTAGCCATTTTCATCGTTTCTTTTAATCATAACACTCAGAGGTTATATTAAGAGGATCACAAGTTTGATCCCAGCCTAACCTGGTTAGCAACTTTCAGAAAACCTGTCTCAAAAAATGGGCTAGAGATGTAACTCAATTTCAAGGCCCTGGGTTCAATCAGTCCCCAGGACTTTTAAAAAAAAAAAAAGTGCTGGGGACCCAACTGAGGGTCTCACACACACCAGGCAAGTCTCTACCACAGAACTACAATCCCAGCCCCAGGCCATAGATTTTTTTTTAACACTCAGTTTCAATTCAGCAGAAATTATACTTATCACTGAGAACAGAAGTTGTATAATGTACACCAAATCATAAGCATACAAAAACTGGAATAACATTATGTGGTATTCTCTTGCTTACTGAGTTTCAGACAGGAGCTAGAGATACTCTAGATCTACAATAATTACCCTCAGGAAACAACTACAGCAACTAGAAAGTTCCTAGGATCCTGTCTCAAAAAGGAAGTAAGACTTTACTCTTGGGTGTGAAATGTATTTCTACAACACTAGTTAGAGCTACTGAGTGATTACGTGGTGCCAAGAACTATACTTAGGCGTCAGGCATGCGTTACCCCATTTAATTCTCACCCAGCCAACAAGGTAGATGGTATTTTACAGACCAGGACGCAGTGCTGACAAAGAGTAAATGAGGCTAAATCAAATAGTCAATAAATCAGTATCTGGCTGACTCTAAAGCAGGTGCCCTCCATCATTACCCTGTAAACTGCCCTTTATGTACAAACAGATGGGATATATTATGGCATACAATATATGGGCTACATTATTGAAGAAATAACTAGAAAATTCCAAACAGAATTAAAGAGAGGAAGCAAAATATCTGCAATTATGTGAAGAGATGTAAAACTTCAAAGTAGCAGAATAAAAGTGACAAACTTCAGAACCCAAAACCTTCAGTTTTCAGCTTCCTCGCCATACCTCTCAACTGGTACTCTGAGGACTGATCTCTGAATCCTTCAAGGAAGAACCAAAAAAGAGGTAACTCTGAGTACATATGAATGTGTGGTTAGCAGCTGGCTGCCCCTGGATAGTTATTCATAAATCAGATTTCTGAACTATTGCAATTGGTCCATTTTCCCATTTCCTACAAAACTATCACTGGTACCCAACAAATCCTTCGGATGATTGACAAACGAAGGATCCCAAATGCCATGGCTGTGCAAAACAAACAAAAACAAAACAGTGCTGGGGGGGGGGACACAAGACTTTTTCTTCTCTACTTCTGTTTTTTTTTTTTTTGAGACAGGGTCTCACTTTGTAGTTCAGGCTGGCTCTGAGCTCACTATGGAGCCCAGGCAAGCCTCAAACTCAGCAATCCTCCTGTCTCTGCCTCCCGAGTGCTGGGATTACAGGCGTGAGCCACCACGCCCGGCACTGTGGTATGTGGCATTGATGGCTGGTGGGCGTGAGTCTCCACGCCCAGCATTGTATGTGGTCACCGGGAATTGAACTCAGGACCTTGCGCTTGCGAGGCAGGTGCTGGAACCACTGAGCTAACCCTCCAGCCCCTACTTCTGCTAATTTTGAACTAGTAACTAAAAGATGCTATGTTTTCATTCTTCATAATATCAGTGTTGGGCCGGAGGGTTAGCTCAGTGGTTCCGGCGCCTGCCTCACAAGCACAAGGTCCTGAGCTTGATCCCCGGTAACCACATATAATGCTGGGTGTGGAGACACGCCCACCAACAATCAACACCGCATATCACAATGCCAGACATGGTGGCTCACGCCTGTAATCCCAGCACTCGGGAGGCAGAGACAGGAGGATTGCTGAGTTTGCGGCGGCTTGCCTGGGCACCATAGTGAGCTCAGGGCCGGCCTGAACTACAAAAGCGAGACCCTGTCTCAAAAGCAAAAAATAATAATAATAATAATAATAATAATATCAGTGTTTATCAAATACAGTGTCAGTTATTACATCCCTCACAAGTGCACGTATGGTGGGCTGACAACTGGGGTTAATACCTAAATGACTAAGGAACTGAAGCCTTGGGATTTCAAGCACTAACAAGTGTTTTCATCATTCGACTTCTCAAGGCTCATATGCAAGAAGAAGAAGCTGCCTACTAATGAGCAAGAAATATTATTGTTGGTTTAAATCTCAAAATGTTCTATGATTCCCATTTTAAAAATATATGAATAGCATAAACTTTCTTTTATGCTGTTTATTTCTTTTCCCTCTGTTTATATAATGACCTTCCTGCACAGTGTGTGGTACTATCAGGAAAAAAAGAGCGTATGAAAATGAAAGGAACCTGTTAGTATAAAAACATTTTGAGAAATGAAGAGAAACAATGTATTAGAAATATACATTGGTCAAAAATGTATGTTCTTTGTTGTTCTGTGAGAATTAGGTTAGCTTTAAAACCACAATAATTAATACACAGCTTGGGCTACTTTCACATTAATTATGACTTCCAGGGAACAAGGAGGAAGCCTACACAGAGAATATTTAAAAGCAAGTTCTGTACTCACATCCACCAAGATGTCATAATAGAAGAGACAGACAATGACAAGTGCTGGTGAGGATGTAGCAGAGCTGAGTCACTCACGTTTGGTTGGGTGAGGATAGAAAACGGTGCAGCTGCTTTGGAAAATGGTCTGGTGGTTCTTAAAAAGTTAGAGACGCCAGTGACCCCTGAGTCCCGCTCTTAGGTATCACCCGAGAAAATGAAAACATGTGTCACCAAATACTTGTAGAGATTCATAGCAGTATTTTTCCAACCAGCCAAAAAAGGACAGAAACCAACCGAATGGCTATCAATTTAAGAGTAAATGAAGAAAATGTGGCACATTCATACAATGATGCTGTTCTCCTTCACGTTTCTAAGATATCACCTATAAAAGAGAGTGAAAGTCGAACGTGTGACAACACAGATACACCTTTGCAAATGGTACTCTAAGTGAAAGTCACTCAGAACAGCACGTGGGACTCCAGGTCTTTGAAATGTACAGAATGAGCAAGTATACAGACAGAAAAAACAGTAGCTTCTCAACACGAGAAATGGTGTGACTGGTATGGGTTTGGGACTTCTTTCTTGAGGTGATGGAAATGCCCTAAAACTGACTATTGTGGTATCTCACAGCTCTGGGAACAGTCCAAAAACTACTCTTTTGCACACTTTTCAACAAAACTGTTTTTTGAAAGTTCACTGAAACAGCTACTTGAAACTTTATAGATCAAGAACATAAGATTTCTGGACACTGGCAAAACATAAAGTGAACACACATGATAAGAAACAGTGAACATAAAAAACACCTATAGGAATGGCAACAAAAACAGAAGTGGTACAATAAATTTAGGAAATTCTTCCGAAAGCTTACTTAGAATACACACTAAGGCAAGACGCTGACTTTACCAAGGCAGAAGTAACCACCGGGGCTAGAGAAGTAGCTCAGTGGTGCAGGACACGCTCAGCAAATTCAAGTTGTGGCTTTCCTCCCTAGGGCCACAAACAAATAACAAAAGCCCACTACTTTTTATACACATAAAGGAAGGACGTGAGTTTTTAACTTGAAAATTTCACTTAAAAGTCACATTAACTTGTCTACATTTGGAAATGAAGAAAAGAGGCTTAATTTATAATAGTTTTGACTTGTTTTGACAAATATTTATTAAATATTTATTAAAATCCTTAAACTTGAAATAATACTATAGGCAGCTGAGAAAAAACAAATAAGAGCAATTCAATTCTATACCTTCTGCTCAATAAAACTAGCATCTCCATGGCAGGTGGTGCAGAGAACTCTACCCAGGGGGTTAATCAAAATTCCCTTAGAATAATTGAAAAGCATCTGCATTCCTCCCCCCAGAAGCCACAAAAAAGTCACAGTAAGCAGAACATATAGTCTTGATTATCAGCACTGAGCCTGTAGTAGCACAATGTGTTGTCCTCAGAAATTAAGTCACAGGACATGATGTCACTGTACAATAAGTCAGCGATGTCTCCCCTAATGAAACTCAAAAGCTCAAGAATATCAAAAGAGATGCGGATGATAATAAGTTGCACATGTGATGTTCGCTATTGTCACAGCAAACTGCAGATTGTGTGGAATGCAATCACTCGCAGGCAGGATGGTGTTGAGGGGACCTCAGAGGTCACTGACCCCAACCTTTCATTTTACAACAAAGAACACTGAGGTTGAGGAAGGTCACACGGCCACTTGAAAGCATTGCCAGACTTGAAATGAGCTCTTCAGGAGACTTCCCTCACTCCAGTCTATGCACCTCGAGGGCCTACCTGGAAACTGGAAATGAGCTTCTCTGAGCTTCACTGGCAACACTCCGCATACACAGTCCCGTCTGTGAAGGTGCCGGGCCACGGGGGTGGGGAGTACTCAGAATTCCAGTCACGGTGACCTGAGCAACAGCCCAGAGAGCGCAGAATGAAAGCTGTGCGGCTTGAGGCTGCAGCTTCGGGTCAGGTCCTTTGCAAGAAGCTGATGGAAAACAATATCAAGCCACAGCAGAGTGGACACAGGAGGGCAGCAGGGATTTATCGGGTTCCTACATCAAACTCTGTTCCAAGTACCATATAAAGCAGACCAGTTCTAAATTCTGCTAATGGGCTTCCCACTATTCTGGTAAGCAGACTTGAAGATTAGTCACAAACTAATAATTATACCTTCTGAGTCAGGCACCAGTCTCTGTGAGTCATTACCATAGGTCACTTCCTTAGATGTGATTACTTCTGGGCTCCCTGTGCATTATTTATGTTGTCTGAATTTTCTCCATTACCCCCCCCCACCCCGTACTGAAGACTGAACTCAGCTACATTCCCATTCACCCCATTCCACCCCACCCCGCTTCTTGAATAAGGGTCTTCCCCTTCCCCTTCTTCTTCTTCCTCTTCCTCTTCTCCTTCCCCTTCTTCCCCTTCTGCTTCTCCTTCTTCTTTTTGAGACAGGGTCTCGCTTTGTAGTTCAGGCTGGCCCTGAGCTCACTATGTAGCCCGGATAAGACTCAAACTCACAGCAATCCTCCTGCCTCTGCCTCCCGAGTACTGGGATTACAGGCATGAGCCACCATGCCTGGCACTGTGGTATTTTGTTACCAGGATCAAACTGGGTCCTTGCACTAGCTAGGCAGATGCCAGAACCATTGAGCCCCCAGATCCCTGGCCCCCAGATTTATAATCTTGCCTCAGTCTCCCACAGTGCTAGGAACACAGGAATACAGCAACACACCCAGCTATGGAGCTTTAATTTTAACATTTTTGGGGGATTCACAGATCCAGGGAGAGACTGTCCCACCCCTCTATGGGCCTGCTATGCCTGAGAAGGTATGAAACAAATACTTTAAGTGTATTCATCTCTCCATATTAGACTGTTACCTCCACAGATCCAAATCCACAGGTACATTTCCTAGTATCCTACAAAGTCAACTCCAGGCTACAGACTAAGAAGGTGAGGATCGCGGAGTGCCAAAGGCCGTGCACACCTGCTTGGCACATCTCTCGCCACCTCACAAGCTGCCTGTACGCTGCAAGAGTAGGGAAGCTCTCCACACTGAGTACCCACACAGCACACAACATGAAATCATGTTCACAGAGGCTTATTTCAACAAGTTGGTAAACTGATACAATGGTATTTAATTGATCTTTTACTCTCAGTAATTGGTATTACCAGAGGGAAGAACAAGAAGTCTACAGATACACAACTTGAACTAGAAAAGGTGTCTTTGTGAAATGAAACCTAGATACAATCAAGTAAATAAAAAATGGTAAGCCCTAACTTCAGGCAGTAACAGAAAGATGGTGGCTATAACTCTGTGCAGACATCACGGTACATAGCAGCCAATGACAAACACTAAGATGAGTGAGAAACAACCCATGGGACAGACACCTCTTTGTAGGACCCAGGTCTTTCTTCCATCTCATCAAGATGCTGGAAGTTCTCTGAGTTCACAGGCTAAAGCCTGGAGTAAGATAATCTGGAGACAATAGCTGTGAACTATTATCCAGGGGCAATTAAGAGCAAGTTTTCAGAATGTTAGTTTTACAAAGGGTTGGGGAGACGCTCACAGATTATCTCCATGTTCCTGATGGTCGTGATTTGACCTATAATTTTTCAGCTTTCTGGTGATGTGAAAGCAATAAACATCCAGTAGAAAAAGGGCTTCAGAGGTTGCATTTGGACCTTCTCCCCAGCTAGTGACACAGAGCACATTAATTTTCTGTGATACTGAGCAGTGGATTCGAGGGTGGCTCCCTCAGCCACACGGTCACCAGGGAAATGACCAGCACCTTCACAGTCTGCGGTGCTGCTAAAATCTAACATCAGAATTCTGATGTACTAAATGGATTTTCAGCACACAATATTTTCAGTTTAGGATGGGTTTATTAGAATGTAACTTCTTCGTAAAACAGGGATCATCTATAAGTGCCTTTCCACAATTACTGCCTGGACCAGGGACTTTCCACTTTGGTACAGTTGATATTTTAGGCTGACCAAGTCTCTGTACAGGGACGCCCTGGCATCACACAATGGTGAGCAGTCCCCCCCAGAGTCTGGTAGTAGCCCACCACTGGCAAGAGTCCAAAGTCTCCAGACATTACATACGTTCCTGAAGAGGAGAATCACCCTAACTGAGAATCACAGGCGATACTGCAACATACTCCCAGACACTTGCATGTGAAAAAAAAACGTGTTTTGGGCTGGAGATCTAGCTCAGTGGTTCCAGTGCCTGCCTAGCAAGAGCAATAATACTGGGCGTGATGACTCATGCCCACCAGCAATCAGCACCCCACACCACAATGCTGGGTGTGGTGGCTCAAGTCTATAATCCCAGCACTAGGGAGGCAGAGGCAGGAGGACTGCTGAGTTCCAGGCTTGCCTGGGATACATAGTGAACTCAGGGCCAGCCTGAACTATAAAGCAAGACCCTGTCTCAAAAAAACAAACAAACATGGTGTGGCTGTGGGGAGAAGGGAACCCTTCTACACTGTTGGTGGGATTGCAGACTTGTGCAACCATTGTGGAGATCTGTGTGGAGATTTCTCAGAAAACTAGGACTACGGGTCCCATTTGACCCTGCTATACCCCTGCTAGGAATATACCCAAAAGAATTTAAAAACTCACATTGGAAAGACAGATGTACACCCTTGT